>OZ010581.1:3413333-3463333 GCA_963932145.1 Acanthosepion lycidas | reverse complement strand
ATTTAAAAATATCTTATTGGAAATTGAAAAAAGATTTGGATGAAAATGTAGAATTTGGTTGAGGTTGAGAATGAAATATTCTCGAGTTTTTATGAAAAACGCCAGATATTTTGCGTTTAGAGATGATTGATTTTGGCTGATATCACATTATAAAGTAAGACGTTTTCTTCGAAGGCAGGAAAACGACGGAAATAAAATAACACTCAGACAATAATACTTAATACTTATTTAATCAACACATTTTATAATCAAAGTTCAATGGGTTAACATTCTTCGGGTTATTTTTGAAAGCTGCAAATAACCAACGAAGATGTAAGCTGAAAAGGCAGTTTTTATCGTACGTGGCAATCATTCACTCTTATATAGGGGAGGGGGGTGTTGAAATTTTCTTTGTCCGATCAAATGATTCAAAATATATTCTATTGTTTGTCATTTGATTAGATTTTTTTCGAGTAGATTGAGCCGATAACATATTATCATTTGTATGTGAGTGTAATAAGATTTTCCCAATCTTTCTCACTTACTAACCCCTCGCGTCTTAGTGGTTTTATTGTCTTGCTTGGGTTGAAATGATTAGGCGAAAAAAATGATAGTAGCAACAAAATGGCCCCGTATGAAAAAGACTTTTGTATGGAACAATAGGCCAATGGCGAATTCATTAGTCATAAGGAAAACAGAGTCAAACGCTAAAAAAAAACGGCTAAAAAAGATACTCAAGAATTTATTAATTTTGAATTGAGTATGTATTTTAGTTGAAAGAAAAGCTGAAAATGTAAAAGGAGCAAAGATGAGATTGGTTTAAATATATTCACGGAAATCTCAAGCGTAATCGACTAAATTCTTAAAAATAAAATATATAAGTAAAATAAAATAAAACAAAAAAATTAAAATTAAAAAAAAAAGTGACAAAATATAATTTTATCATTCTACTCCGAACCCACAACCTGAAATTTCTTTTAATTAATTTAAGATTTTTCTTTCCTCTAATCGCTGACATGTATTTAATTACTTTCTGAGTGTTTATAAAACATGGCTTACGAAATTCAATTTCTTGCAGTCATAGAGAATTTACACTCAAACTAAACCTAACGTATTGTAGGGTGATGCAGACGGAAAATATATTTCTTTGTGTTTTTCGGGCTTCAGACTGAGCGACCTGTCAGTTTATAGGATGTTGAAATAGTTTTTAATTTTTACAGTCGGAATCGTTCAGAATCTGCAGAAAAAATAAACGCAAGGAATTGGCTGATTCTTGGCTGGCATTTAAGAAATTATCTTTTGTTCAAACTGAAAATGATTTCAATGACTTCTATCTGGTTCGTACTTCGGCCAGAGCATATTCTCAAAGTCGTTTTCTGTCAGCTAGATTTTGATGAATTTAATAGAATAGCAAAGAGCATTGTCCTACTAGAACACAACATACCCATCAGGGAACAGACGGGATACTGGGACGCAATACATAATGCTGTATATCCTGATATTTGAAAGGATTCAAGAGTTTTTCTTGTATTTAATTAGCGGTGAAACCTCTTTGAGAAATCGTCTTATATGTCTGCTTTGACGTATTTGACAATGGAAGACACAATTATCGAATGTTCAAAAACTTCTTCAGTAGAATTTTTGAAGAACGCAAAACTGTATTCTTCCCGTATAATGATTATGGAAAACAATCAGTGGATAAGGTGGTGATAATCCTATCGTTTCGTTTTAAATGATGTTGGTATACCATATGGATTGTAAACCCAGTTGAGGCCATAAGAACACAACTGTTTTTGACAGTCTTTAATTTCTTTGGCTAATTGAGAACTGAGGCTCTATAAGGGGACTTACACTTTTTTCACTAGTGTGCATAAAACTATTAAAAGGCGATCTGTCATTTTCCCACGTTTCTCTGACACAAACGGAAGGGTATTTCGAATATGGATTGGAACCGCCCTGATGACCAAGTCTGAAAAGCGATATTTATAAGAGACACACTAATCTTTAAAGAAATTTTATAACATTTGTTTAAAAAAAAAATAACATCACGTCAATATTAGTGAGAAAGTCGCGAGTTTATTCCAGATGAACTTAGGAAAAAAAAAATGAAGAATTTCGTAAAAACTTAATCTGTGACATGATGAAAATTTAAATCCCTAAATCTTAAAACAGAATATTATGACAATGACAACTACGATTCAGCGGTGAACAATGCATTGTAAAATGAAGTCAACGTGAAAAACAATGGAAGAAGAAAAAATAAAGAGATAAAAATGTAATGGCCACTGTGATGAAAACTGTCAAATAATGCCACCACGTGTTCAGTGTTAGAGGGTGCGGGTTCAATCTCAGGTCTAAGTTTCTTCTTAATATGCAAAGTCAAACTGCGTAAATAAATTAAATTAAATTAAATTAAATACCTCAAAATACTTTAAATAAAAATAAAAATTGTTCGCATTTAAAAACTATGAAAATTCATTTTTACCCTTGTTGATATAAATAACAATTTATATTTTTAATGCAATTAAAGTTTCAAAAACGCTTTTTCAGAAAGATGAATAAATTTAGAAAAGATGAAAGGTGTGACCTCGGATGATGCAAAGGCTGGAGTTAACTGAAAACTGAAACTTCTGTAGTTCATAAATCTCTGGGTTGAATAGTCGAACCTTCTTTTATGTGCCGTGTTCTTTGAGAACGTGGACGATCATAGCTCTCCACGACTTCTTGTCCTTTGAAGCTCTTTTTCTTTTTGTTATCCCTTCTAATCTTTGTTCTGTTAACCATTTCTATCAGTTCGCTACTTTCCTCTGTCTCGATTGCCTTCAACATATCCTGTGAGTGTCAGATTCTCCGAGTCCTTTTTTCTCATTATGCTCCCAATAGATTTCAACTGTCTCTTTCTGATTCTAAGTAGAAGTGTCCTTTTTGTGTCCATTTAAAAAACAAGTTCTTTGTTTCCCACATGTTTAGTTCATTGTATTCTCAGCATGCTTCTATAGATCTACATTTAATTTTTTCTCTAATTCATATCTTCGATTGCCCAGCATTCATTGCCATATAGGAGGACTAATAATATATGACAGTTCAACACTCTTTACTTCATTTCTAACGAAATTTTCCTGTTTCTTAATACTTTGCTTAACTTTTGGAAGGCATCGCTTTCGGATTTAATGTCGCATTTTCTGTCCAATATTAAAACACTTCCTAGAAATGTCCATACTTGCTTGATTTTAGTGTATCCAATTCATAGTTCGCATCTTGGACTGTTAATTTTGCTATTCAGTCATGCATTCTGTCTTCTTACAGTTTACATTTAGTCCATTGTTCTCGCTTTTCTTTACCACCTTCTGAAGGAATTCCTGTAGCTATCAGCCTTTTTTATGTTGTTAAGATTATGATCATCATCTCTGGTATGACTTTTAATTCTATCGGAATCGTTTCACTTTAAATATTGAATAAGTCCGGCGAGAAGACACATACATATCTTACGCCTCTTTCTATTTGTGTATATTTACTGAATTGATTTTTCTGTCCATATGTCAGCAGTTTGTTCACACTATAAATTCTGAATTATTCTATCTTTTCCAAATAAATTACGCTCTCGTCACAGTCCGGTTCACCCTGCTCCCCAGTCTTTTGAACAGGAATAGAAGATTATTGTTTCTTTTCAGCTTTATATTTGGTTTCCGGTTGCTTCTAAAATTTTCTAATTCTGTTTCACTTCCAGGAGACCCTTGTCTTAGTCACATTATTTGCTTTGCTTAGGGTGATTAAAAAAAGTTCAAAGAGTTTTTTTTTTTTAAATGTACGATTTTACATAATCTAAAAATCACAGGTCCACGTCCTTCTGCATTTGTATTGCTCTTTCCGGTATCATTCTGAGCCTAAATATCGCATTCCTTGTTCCGGTGACTTGAAGGAAACCACAATATTCTAGTCACACTTCCGGTTTAGTTCTGCTAAGCGTTATAGTCATGAGGGTTTAGACCAGTATATTGTCGACCAAAGATGAAGGCTTTCGAATGAATTCGTTTTTTCCACTGATGTTCGAACCCAGATAAAGGTCAAGATTTCAATTGCTTTCCCCACTTAGAAAAATGGCACAATTCAATCTTCCATCAAAACTCCATGTTGATCTGTGCAAGAATTAGCTGAACTTAATATCATCATTTATGTAAACAGGATGCACAATCAAAATTATCCGCACTCTGATATAAACATATGTTTATAGCGAAAGTGCGGATAATTTTGTACTTAGCCTTGCATTTTATACGTTACCTTACCCTAGGACTCGAATAAAGACCTGGTAAGAGATTGTACTAAACAAAAATTAGTAGTAGTATTAGAACAACCACAACAACAGCAACAACAACAACAACAACAAAAATGACAACAACAATAATAATAATAATAACAACAGCTACAACAACAACATTCTTCTACTAGAAAAGAAGGGATGCAGGAGAGGTTCATGTAGTTGCAAAGATCAACTGCTGATAAACAAAATGATCCTAGAAAATTGCAGGAGACGGTGTAGAAATCTTAGCGCAGCGTGGATTGATTATCGTGAAGCCTTTGATAGTGTGCCACACTTTTGGATCCTTCAGACATTGGAAATGAACAAAATCTCCCTCGTAATAATAAATTTCCTTAAACACAGCATAGAAATGTTGAACACCACATTATACCTAAATCTCAGCAGAGGCGCTGCCATTTCCATCCACCTGAATATCCGACGAGGAATCTTTCTGTCAACCCTTCCATTTTGTCTGTTCTTAATCCCTCTTACGCATGAACTAAACAACAGTAGCTATGGTTACAAACTAAACAAGAAAGTATTCAATCACCTACTCTATATGGATGATCTCAAACTCTTTGCCAAAAGAAGGAGATTGTATACAGCATTCCCAAATGATGGAGAAGGTAGGAAAAAAGTAACACAGGCGTGTGCGTTTGGTACTGAATACCGATTTGAATTCACAAAACAGAATATCAGCCATAAACACCTTGGATATCCCTGTAGTGCAATACAGTTTCAACATCCTTAACTGGACAATAGCTGACATTAAACGAAAGGATAGAAAAACGAGAAAGTTTCTCACATGCCACCGCATGCGTCATCCCAAAGCTGATGCTGATCATCTCTATGTGCCCAGATCCGAAGGAGGCAGAGGGTTAGTTCAACTAGAACTGTCTTACAAAACTACAACAATTTACCTTCAAAGATACGGGGAACCTACAGAAGACTGGATGACGATATGTGTCAAAGAATATAAAAGTAGTAAGAATTCATTAATAAAGGAAACTAACAAGTTCAAAATGGAGTTTCAAATGGGTGTAGATATACATGTAAAGCACAATACACCTACTGAAGCTGCAAAATGCGGCCTATCCTTAACAATGCTCTTTTTTTTAATTTAAATATTTCGCTCCACTTTAGCAATAAAATTTCGTTCTGAGAAAAATAATTATAATTAATAAATATTGAAGTTTAATTTTAAAAGATGAAAATGGTAGCAGAGAAAACAGTCTGAAGGAATGAATAAGAAATTACCATAGAGTAAACATTTATGGGTGGGGAGTAATAGTACAAAATTGAAATTTAAATTGAAAAATGACTTGAATATGCTGAAAAATTGACTACTGAAATATGTTACAAATGTCTTCTCTCTCTTTTCTATAGCTCTCCTGCATATATATATATATATATATATATATATATATATATATATATATATATATATATATATATATATAAGTGTGTGCGTGTGTGTGCGCGCGCGCAAATTTAGTCTAGCTCCCAAAGAGAAAGATAAAAAGAAAAATTCCAAAATAAGAAGAATCAGGAAAAATGAATAAATTGAAAAAGAAGAAATTAAATTATTTTTGTGTCAAAGAATTAAATTATATAAAAGTAAAATAAATTACGATGTCCGAATGTTGGTCGGAGATGAGAAGAAAGAGAAAAATGTCGGATATCAAGAAAAAGAGATTTACAGTTGGTCATTTTTCTTTACAATTTTTCTTATTCTAAATGTCTTTATATTTTTTCTTCTCTTTCTTCAGTTAATTCTTTATTATTTACTGTCATTTTTTCCCGCCAAATCCTATTACCGGAACTTGCTATCTTTCTATAATCGTCTTATGCCTTCCAGGTTTAGTGAACTTTCTCACTGACTGACTATTTCCCGCTTCAACATGAACGGCTCAACGAATAAACGACGACTTATTAATATAAGCAATATTCTGCCTTCGCTCTGCCACGTTCATTGCACTCACTTTTTCTTTTCCTTTTTCTTTTTTTTTTCTTCTTCTTCTTCTTCTTCTTCTTCTTCTTCTTCTTCTTCTTCTTCTTCTTCTTATTATTATTATTATTATTATTATTATTATTTCTGCACCAGTCTGGTTTTAGCACTTATGCCTCGGATCAGATTATGTGTGCGTTCCGTTTAGGATCAAAGTTTCGTTCTTCGGCAATGTTGTCAAAGATTACATTCTAATATATGTTTACTATAGCTAACTTTCAATTTGGAAGTTAATTTTAACCATGCTGTTCAAGCAGCAGAATAGTGGTGTAGTGGATATGTAAATTGCTTGTATAGCACCAGCTTAGAATTTCGGACCAGGATAGAAATATTAAACTGTCAAATTTATACTGTTTATCTGTTTGCTTTAAGCTGTTGCTAAGAAAAATAGAGAATAGTTGCATTATTATTATTATTATTATTATTATTATTATTATTATTATTATTATTATTGTTTATGTTCCTGTTTGTGAAATATGGTAATATTCAATGAGTACCATGTGATAACAAGTCTTCCTGCACTATCCATGTCGTCTTATTGATTACAAAAGCATTGATCTATTGATGATTTCGTTATCGGGACTTCGATCCCTTTGAATTATTCGCTGTCTTCAAGACTCTGTTGAAAATAGTCGCCAATCAGAACGAGCCTCATTTTTATTTGCTATGAGGAGTCTTGTAGTGGGAGGAATGACGTCGTCCATTAATAGATCTCTTTATTTCTTTCATTACAATGCCTCGTTGTGACTTCCTTACCTCGCTGTGGTTGATTCATTTTGAATAACAATACGAAATAATCAGTCATTCTATTTGGCTCTATCTCCCTCTCCCCACCCTCTCTCTCTCTCTCTCTCTCTCTCTCTATATATATATATATATATATATATATATATATATATATATATATATGAATGTAAAACAACGAAAAGAATAAAAGTCAAACGTTCATATCATCAATTTAAAAAAGGGCTCAATACAAGAGCAATAAATATTTATTATATACTGTTACATTAGAACATCCAAGTTACTCTCTCTCTCTCTCTCTCTCTATATATATATATATATATATATATAGAGAGAGAGAGAGAGAGAGAGAGAGAGATTGAATTCAACATCCATTGACGACAGACTGTTTCATGCCTATGCCAGTGCTCTGTTGTCATCAATGTGAACTTTATATTTGCATACGCACTCTCCCCGATACTTTAACCCATAAATATAACATACCTTAAAACTATATTTTATCATATATATATATGTGTGTGTGTAAAGAGAAAGACAGAGAGAGAGAGAGCTAAATATACACAACTGATACGACGATTCGTAGAGTGTTAAGCAAACTTAGAAGTGTTTTAAAGATTTACTCATGTGTTTCTACCTGTTTGAATTTTCTTTCTCGTTTGAGACGGGATTTGTGTGACGAGATTTAGGCCAACCTTGGGGAGGGCTGACAGTGAAGAGTTACATTGCAATTCCTCAGTACTAAGCTAAGAAAAACCGGTTCGTCATGAGCTTAGTGAAACGAATTTTGCTCAGCATTAAAACGCATGTCTCACTTCTTGCTCGAAGGAAAAAAATTCTTCGTCAATTATCAACTTTTGGGAATCACAAGTATTCTAACCACGACATTGGTAAAGTTATTTTTGTTTGTTCAAACTCGTCACAACCACGGAAACATTCGGAGGACGAAATTTGCATCTACACGAAAGAAGACAAAGCGACATCGATATTGGAGACATTCGCTCTTCACTGTAATCCTCTCCATGTTGGAACAGTTCTACAAATATATCGTCGAAGAAATCATCGGACAGGGGATAATACAGTATTAACAAGTTTCTGGGCGATAACTAAAGAGATGAGATAAAAATCTCCTAGGGCGCATCAGAGTAACTATCTAAAGCAGTTAGAAAAAAATCCATTTTTATCATTTAACCTGCCGTATAAATTATCAAAAACCACTTCTCAGACTTAACTGAACACATCTAAAAAACACATCGAGAATTGATAAGCAACTGGGTCTTTTTTTTTTCTGAAAAGCACAACTTATGAGGAATACACTATTTACATTTCAAAGACACATGGCACAGTGGATAAAGACGTTGGTTAGATCCAGTGACAGAACCCAAAGAGTGTGAGCTCAATAGGTTAAGACAGTGGCGAACTTGGAGAGGGGAATTATCAGGAGAGAACAGTCTACCCCAGTGAGCGAAAAAAAGGGTTCAGTTCGACATTCCAACCACCTGAAGAACGCTGGAGCGTACAACGGCTGAAACATTGTAACAAATATGGCGACAAAGATGAGGACAATAGTCCGAATAATGTAAATAGTGTGCATAATACCTCATCTCAGAAATCTACGTAGGGATTTTGGAGGAAGAATAAGGGTGGTATAGCTTTAGCAATTTAGATAAAAACAGATTTTAACGTTTAATAGTAATTTAAATGTTTAAAAACTTCGCAAAGAAAATAAATAAATTTAATGCTTGTTAAATATCTTGATTTTTTGGGGGGTGGCGGTTGAGTCAGCAAAATTGACAGATAATCGATTATGGCATCCATTTTTTTCCATTTTATAAAAAAGATGAAAATCTCACTTTGAAATTCTTTTAAAAATCAATTATCATTTTTTTCAAAACTTATTTTAAGAAAATCAGAAATTATAATGTTTATTTAAAATATTTTGAACCAAGGTTGACTTAGCTTCTGTACCGAAAAGATGTTTTTTGAAAATAAAACAAAGCAGGTCATAAACTTTGGCGTCACTTGACAGGTGTTGAATGACATATTGACGGATTTACGTGATCATAATTTGTTCTACGGAAGGCGAAAAGTGAAGTTATTTAGATTTAATTGAACAAATTATTTACCTCGTTATTTTTAAGGAAAACTTTCAGCGCTCTAATTTTTTTTGTACTTAGCTTTCACCTTTACGTTTACGATGCTTTATGGAAAATATACTATAAATAAATTAAAATAAAACTGTTAAAAGTGACATTAAATTTCATATTTCATAAGAAAGGTATCTAATTAATTTATAGGTACCTTTCTTATGAAATTTTATCAGAAGTGTATATAAAATACTATAATTTTATGTACATTTATTACATTTTACTGTGTTATTTGTATTTCCATTCATTTTATTTTAATTTTGATATTTCATTTATGGAAAAATATCATAACTGAGATTAATATAAAAATAAGATCATATAAATTTCATAAGATGATACTGATACTTGTAGGTACCCTTCTCAGTTGAAATTGAAAAATCAAATTAACTTCTCCACACGTGTTTCGCAAAAGTAAAGGCCTTAATAGCGGAGAACAATGCTTAACTCAAATAACGCAACTTAATTGTATTCTGGTTGGTTTTCCATACGTTATAATTACAGCCTGATTATAAACACAAAATTACATTTCTTGATTACTGTGGATCTTCTGATTAATCAAAATGCTACAATTTACAATGCGCTAAAAAAGATCTATCTCATAAGGACACTTAAAAAACCCGATGCGGCTTTTAACTAATTTTACATTTTAAGAATTTAAATGTAAAAATCTATTATAATTAAAGAAATAACAAATAATTGTATTTAAGATTCATTTTTCATCGAATTTTTTTTTTTTGCAGAATATATTATCCATATTCATAAAAACAACTAAAAGCAAATAAAAGCATTTGAAATTAAATAATATCTTTGTTTTATTGAGTTTTGTATGTTACAATTCGGAGCTGATTTTCAGGTGGGCGGGGTCCAATGAAAAACAAAAAAAACTTGATTTGCATTCCTCAAAGCCCTGTGCTTTTAACTATTGTAATCACTAAACCCGATGCAATCGAATTTCTAGTGTTTTCATAAGATAAGATTAGTTATGGAGGGGGGGGGGTAATTAATATAAAAAAAAACATTTCTGCTATGACTTTAATAAAAAAAATATAATAGTTTTGATCATCTATGAATACTTTCTGAAAGTTTCATTATCATCCGACAATTATTTTTATTTTTGCAAGATTTTCCAAATTAATGTGTGTCATACAAAAAAAAAAAAAAAAAAAAAAACCTGCTAAAAATTGTCTATGTTACTTTACTAGTTCCGGAGATACAAAGAGAAACAAGGTTTTTTTTAATCAAAATTTAGAATGTTCTAAAAAGAAAGAAAATTTTAAAAAAATAATTTAAAAAAACTTTGGTCTTTTCTCTTAATAATAACATAAGCATTTAGACGATACAATTTTGTTTTCGTCAAGTTGGGCGACTTTTTCATCAAGCTCTGCTCTTTTTTTTTAGCAATCTCGTGGAGGTACCTAACATACATTCATGTACTTGTGCAATTACACACACGCACAGACACACACAAACACCCCCCCATATATATATATATATATATATATATATATATATATATATATATATATATATATCACAGGTTTCTATCCAAATTAAGAATTCGAGCAACGAAAAAAATACAAACACGAAATTTTTTCAATTCGTACTCGCCTACCAGAAAATGTTATTGAAATATTTTATATTTTTCAACAATCTCTTATATTGCTATATTGTTATGGAACTTTTGCAACTAATCACGCGTTTAATGAACACGCCGATTTCAGGGTACATTCATCAAAATAGTTTACACACTTAATTTTTCAATTCGGATAAAGTTTATATATATATATATATATATATATATATATATATATATATATGCTTTATGTATTAAAGTATTACAAGATTAAAAATTTTCTTGATTCTCCAAAATTTTTAAATGTAAGAACGCTCATAAATTTTCATCATGTTAGCTGAAAAGTCATAGTCAATCTATGGAAGTCGCGAAATGACACATTTCAATATCTAATAAACAAAAGTGATTAAATGATATTCTTTAAATATTTTTTCATGCAAATTAGTATTTAAATTATGTTAGTTTGAGATTAATGTATAAATTACATGAGATTATAAACTTAACCGTTATTGGCACCGTGGTGTAATGTTAGAAAGCTTGTCTTGCTAGATCAATTACGACTGAGTAGTGAGTTCGACCCTCACTGGGTGCCTCATACTTTCGGCCTTGTGCCTTATCTAAGCCGGGCTTAGAAAATCTCTGTAAATTTAACAGTTATCATTTTTTAACTTTGTTTTAGTAATGTATGTTAGCTTTGGAAAGTCATTCAAGAATAGAAATATTTGAACAAACTTATATTTTGATAAGTTTCGATAGCGACACACTTAAGTTATTTTTCTATTAATAAATATGTCGTTTTTTAGATCAAAGTTGTTACTTGCATTTATTTTTATGTATATCTAATGCATTTGATAAATTGTTGTGTATAAGATCCCTTTTGTATTCATAGACACGCTTTCTTTTAATTCCTGCAAGTTTCCCCAATATATTGTAAGGAGCAATTCTGTCATTTTTTTACCTGCTTCAAAATAATTATTTTAATGTATATTTTTGTTTTTGATCATATCCATAATAGTTTTGAATTTGCTTGGTATTAGTTTAATGTTGTTCAGATTGGATAGATTGTTTTCGATAGCGAAAGTTATAGGTTTTGTAGATATTATGTATCTTTTTTTATCTAGTTCATTGTTGATTATCATTGTTGATAACAACGTTATTTTTTTCGTGGTGTATATTTTGCATAACTTTCTCTTATTTCTTTGTAGATGAAATAATAAAGATATTGGAGGTTTTTGAAAGTGTTTTCTATGTATATTTTGCTTTAGGTAAGTATTGGTGGATTTTTAGTGCTCTTAAATAAAATTCTATAATTATTTTAGATTTGATCTTGTTACAATGATGGGATTAAAAAATGACAATTTCATTCTTGTTGGTAGATTTTTTGTAAACCTCAAACAAAAGTTCTTTATTATTTCTATACTGCCTGATATCTAGGAAGGGTAAAGTTAGACTCCGATTCAAAGGTACAAACTATTGTGGTTTCGACTTTAATCAATTTGTTGAGAATATCGTTTAAAATTATGTTTTGTGGATATATAGAGAATATATCCACAAAACATAATTCTAACCGATATTCTCAACAACTTGATTAAAATATACATCATTTTTACAACACACACACACACGCACGCACACACACACACACACACACACACACACACATATATATATATATATATATATATATATATATATATATATATATATATATATATATATATAATGATAGTGCTCGTATTAATACAGAAGTAGTTGATGTAATACAATAGAACTATTAAGTATATTAATAAATATGCATATTGTCCCTCACCGGTAGCACACGACTCGGAGTTTCATGGACAACGCAATCTTCAGGTATTGGTTGCAGACTGACAATTATGTAATTTTCAAATTTTTAAATTATATGATAAAATATGCTTTTAAAATTTGCTACATTGATGGGTTAAATGTTTAATCTCGTGTATAGATCTTATGTTATTATAAAAGGGGACATTCAGGTGAATTTCATTGTTACACGCCTGAAGATTAAATAGCCTGAATATTGTGTTCAAGCATAAAACAGACACTCACCGCTGGGTATTGATCTCACTTTTATGCCTGACGATTTGCATGCAGCCTGACGATCGCGTTTAACTCTCTGTCGTCTCTGATTGTTGACGTCAATGTCCACTGTTATATATATATATATATATATATATATATATATATATATATATATATATATATATATATATATATATATGTATATATGCTATAAGAGTGGACGGACAGGTCCGCTTACCAAACACTGGAGTTGGGATGCTGAAGTTACCACCAATCAGTGACAAACTTTTACTCTCTCACACACATAAACACACACAGACACACACACACACACACACATAGATAGATAGATAGATAGATAGATAGATAGATAGATAGATAGATAGATAGATTACACTTTTCAAATCTGCTTCTTCATCATTTCCTGCCACTGACATCGAAACGATACAACCGGAAACTTTGACGTCTACACATTCCCACATGCGAAATTGAAATAATAAGACGATTATAAGTGCATTAAATTCTTAAATTTATAGACGCCAGACAAAATGACGTGTAAAGAACTTATTTTTCGTCCAAGCTGATTAGCCATAAAGCTTATATTGTTTGTAAGTATTGTTTCTGGCGACTTGAACGGCTTTAGATGTTTCATTGTACGGTAGCATGCAGATGACAATTTTTTTCTCTACAGTTTAAGTGAAGCTGTTCTTCAAATCAACCCTAACAGAAGCGGCAAAGAAATAAAGCAAGCAATTTTGTTCTACAGTTACATCAAAACGCCTACAATATGCGAGGAAACAAAAATGGCTTAACACATACGATTGGTTATTTAGTAAGATTTTGGCACGTGGGTAATCCGGTAATTTTTTGCCTCCCTCGCGTCGTTATAAAATAGCATGTAGAAAAAATTACGTGGTATTAATAATTCACTGATAGGCGTAGGATAATTAGAAAGACGGCAAATTATCATGAATCCACCGTTTCGTATTGTTTTACAAAACAATTATACTTTCATTCCGTCCACTTTCACGCCCCTTTCGGTTCAGATCAAGAATACGCTAACTGCATCCCTTTCCACTGTGGTAAATCTCCCTCCTACTAAGAGGGTACCTATTTACTGTACTTATATCTACCTTTTTGACATTTGTTCAAACCAAATCAATGCCGTCTTTTTAATTCTTCTGTAGACCAACATTTCGTTCTGACACTGGCAGACAGTACCTATCTTTACCGCCTTGTTTCTCATCGAAATCGAATCTTTCTTTACACCCTTGTGCAAATTAATTGAAACAAAGGCTTTAGTTTCCTTTCTTTCGTTATACGGTCAGTTTTAGATCCACTGGAGTGACAGGGTGTAATTAATTTCTATTTTTATTTCAGATTAGGTCATTTGCAGTGGTGTGCAGTAATATGAATTTATTTTCCGGGTGTATGATGAAATTTGTTTGGCCTTGAAATATATTGCGTCATCCGCGATTGCATCAGATTTTTGTCACGCCCGGACACTATTGTCTTATTTGTCAATTAGTTGTCCTACTGCCATTGTCTGTGATGGACTTTACTCCAAGGAAACGTATGAAAATTGTAACGCTGCACGAATACACTGGCAAGTCTTACCAGTGAGCAAATCAAAGTCCTATAGATTGGACCGGAAAGTCTCCTGATTTAAATCCAATCATGAATCTGTGATCGATCTGCAAGAAACGACTTCGTGGAATGGACATACAAAGAACTAACATGTTTCTTTGGAAAAATATGAAAAAAGAGTAAATAACAACGGAATTATTCGTTTTATTTCAATTAATTTGCACAAGGATATATATATATATATATATATATATATATATATATTGTTTTTTTTCCGCCGTCGTTTCCCGCGCGTGTCGTACTCGCCTCGGCGTTCGATGCCTGGAGAAGACGACCGAACCCGATCGTTTAGAGGAAGTAAAAGTCGTAACAAGGTTTCCGTAGATTAACCTGCGGAAGGATCATTATCGATGATATGCGTCGTCGCTGTTTTGCTTTTTTTTCGAAACGCCGACGGGTCGCTCTCTGATCTTCCCGCCGTCTCCGGGAGACTACTCGTCGGTCAGGACTCGTAGCGTGTGTGTGCACCGCCGTCAGGAAACAATAGTGAGGTAAAAACCACATACCTGGGGAAATAAATTATAACCAATGAACCCTTAAGGTTGTCTTCTTTCTATTTAAATTGAATTAATAATTGCTCTGACTTGACATTGAGCCCTCTCGATTACATTTTCCTTGGGATTATCCATACGGATTACCAAAATTTCCATTACTTAAATATACATATATATATATATATATATATATATATATATATATATATATATATATATATAGTTGGTGAACAAATAAGATACTTTCTTAGAAGTCTCAATACTAAGCAAATAGAAGATAATACTGCTTAAACTCATCCCAAACATATTAAACTCCTATATCGTAATGAAATGCATACTAATTATAAACAAGATGAAAATATACGAAAAGAATTGGTAAATACGTAACATGTCTACAACAGATCCTAGCAAAAAAATAAGTTAATTATATACTACACTAAATATAGTATATGCAACTCAATTATTCTCCCCCGGTTAGCGATTTACAAAATACCAACAGAGTTTACAAATTCAAGTGCCCTCTGGGAGATTGTATCTCTAACGGATTAAATAGTATTTATGTTGGTCACCCCACAAACTCGCTTTCACGACATTTGTCTCTACATTTAAATGAAAGCTCTAACATTTTTAGGCATTTAAAACAACATGCTTGGCCGGATACACAATTCCGGAAAATCTTTGCTGAAGAAACAAGTATACTTAAACATGAAAACAATAAACAAAAACTAAAAATTCTTGAAGCTATATACATAAAACAGTTGAAAACTAACCTGAACAAAATAAGCTATGAAATCTCCACAAATATACTTAAATGCCTATAATTTATAACGGAAGCCATTGGTTTATACCAACGGCTTCTCATACTTAATACTTCTCGTTTTCACTCTTGCGTGGTCATGTGTTACGTCACGAGCTGCGGTGCGATTTTCGCTTCCAGCGTCTTGTATGCACGACTTTGTCTTTGCTTGGAAATCTTCCATGCAAGAAAAACATTATTGTTATGGCCGTGTATTGTTTAATATATTGTAATGTAATTGTAATCTTTGATGATGGCTTATGTAAGTTGAAAGCTTAGAAAGGATTAAAAAACATATAACAATATAGTGTTTTTCTTTCGTCTTTCAATGATAATGTTATTAAGCTTATCAGACGATATGAAAGGAATTTACATAAAATAGACAAAACTTGTCTATATTTTTTAATGAAACATGCATCAATATATATATATATATATATATATATATATATATATATATATATATATATAAATTTACACAACGGTGTACCTTACTAACACTCATGACAACTGCAGCTATGTTTACCATTTAGGCATACATGTAACCCGAATCTAGGTGTACATTTTTGACGCATGTGCCTCCTGAAATTATGTGTGCATGCTTACCTCTTGTGGAAGCCAAAGCTGTCTTTGTTTTTGCGATTCCTGCAAACCGGACTTGTGTCTCCTTTTGTTTTATTCTCTTACGTAAACCAAAACTTTGTTTAACTTTTTGATTCTCGTGCAAACCGGACTTATCTCGTTTTTTGAATCCTGTGCAAATTGGATCCATTTTTACCCCTATGACTCTCGTAAAAAGAAATCTATGAGCATCTATATATTGTACGATAGAATATGATATTACATAATCTGGAACAGAATGATATGCCAAAAAAAAGAAAACATTCACTTTGAGGAAGATGTCAAGAAAAAGGAATCGCCTTAAATTTAATTGTCTTTAAGTAAATGTTAAAATATCGCATACAGAAGAATTGATCAATAATTTTTGATCAGGTCCTTTTAGCTTTCTCTAAATCCACAAGAACTAGAATAATTGGAAAACCGTAAAATTAAAACCAAAATTTAGCTGTTATCTAATTTCTAAAATTCAAATTTTGTGCGTGTCCCTATTCGAAATCTGTAAAATTAATTAAATGTCTATAAATTTTTTGTTAGTCCGTACGTTTGCGCGAACCAATGTTATGTAAAATAAATCTAATTTTATAATTTATATCAACTAGCATGGGTCTTATATCTGGCCCAACCGAGTCGGTTCTTGCTTAACAGAGATACCTAAGTGCAGTTTTAAAAAATCAAATCTTTAAAAAATAACAGTTTGGCTATTCGTTTCCATTTTCCCTTTTGTGATTTTATTAAACAACGTATTATTTCTTGATGGCTTTTCTAACTTATTTGCTTTGTTATTCAATGACTAAATGTTCAATCAATACAAGGCCCAAGAACCACTCACGCTAGAGGATTACTTACTGAGATTGTTGCATGGACCTAAGAGAAAGAAGTACAGATTATGAGATTATTTAGAAGAGATAACGGTTGACTTTAGACTTGAAGAGGTTAAGAGTGTATGTGGCATGACAGGTTTAAATTGTAAAGGTCTAAACTGGTTTGAACAAAAGAACATAGCTCATCTGAATGTTTGGCATGGAAATAGCGATCAAGAAGCGATAGGCTAGCGATGTTTGTTCTGTAAGAAAGGAGCTGTAGGGTCGAAAGAATTCATCGTAACGCTTTTGGTCACAGCTAAGACTGAAACATGGCGATGACTGGAGAAAATTCACTGTCTGCTCGATGATGATGGAAAGTTTCTCGCTGGATATCGAATGTTACAAGCCATTTTCGGTACAGCGCCGACACAGTGCGTATTGGTAGCAGCGGTTGTGACACGCGTGCGCGATTATGTAACATTTCGATTCCTGATCGCCCAGAAATATTTGCCCTTAGGTGAATATAACGAACCTTACTGGAATTTGAACTTGACTCTTCGATTTCCCATTTCGAGCTATCACCCATTACACCAACCGCACATCGCATCTTACCCATTTAGATACTGACCAGATTCAACGTTGCTTAACATCGGTATTTCAACGTGATATAGCTGTAAGCTCAAAATAAGAGAGTTAATTGCAGTTACCGCCATCAATTTCAACATGAAATGCTTCATTCCTTTAAATAAATTACTTAAACATATACAACACAACTGTCGCAAAGCGCCCCAAAGTGATAAAAAAAGGCCCCAAACTTAATAAAAACAAAGTTTTGTCATCAAAATGTTTCTGTTATTATTAAGAGGAAAGGCCAAAGTATTTTTTATTATATGTTGAAATTTTTTAATCCCTGTACGTTGGAAATTTGGGTTAAAAATCTTGTTTTGTTTACATCAGCGGACAAACCACATTTGATAATGGCTGTTTTTTGGGTTTTTTTTTTTTTTTTGCTTTTTCCAGTGAAACACATTAATTCGGAAATTTTTGCAATAAACAAATAATTATCGGATTTAAAAGAAAAAACAAAAATTTCAGGACGTATTCAGAAATGTATGAAATTATTTTTGAAATTTTTTTTTTTTTTTAGAAAATCTTGGTAAAAATGGTTATAATTTTATGTTACCACACACTTACTTAATTTCATGAAATTTTGAGAAATTAAATTTTTCGGGCGGAGATTATTTTTACTAGTTAGAAGAAAAACTAATTGGAGAAAGTAAATCTTAATTTTTTTTTTTTTTTTTTTTGTGAAACAGTTGCCTAATTCACCGAAAATCTGCTCTGAAATGGTAAAATAACAAATGCAATAAAACTATGACATTATTCAATTAGAAAAGCTTTTAATTGCTGTAATAAATAAGATTTATTAAGGACACTATTGTCTTAAGAAGGAAATTTTTTTAGGAATAATTCATTTTTACAAGAATTGCTTTCTTTTTTTTTTAAATTTTAATTAAATAATTTCTAATAGTTAAAAATCGTTTAAAATTCTTCATTGCTTTCAAGGCGGAGGTTTGTTGATATCGTTAAGTGAAAAGTACATTTACGGATCAAAAATTGAAAAGCTCATAATAGTCGTTTGAGCCTATATTTTAAAGAAAAATTTTTTAGGTTATAACGATTCCCAATTTCTATCTATGATAAACCACACATGACATAATCCTAAAAAGGTTACGTGGTTTAAGTGTCGTCTGACGCACTGCAATTTTTTCACTTTCTTTACTCAGTTCTTTTTCATTATTAAAATCATTGCAAATCATCCTTTCAAAATTTCAAAGGAAATTTTACTTTTTTTTTAATTACTATTTCACTAAATATTTTTATTTTAATTATTTATTTTAGTTTGGGTCATACTTCAATTGATTAATTTTTTTGTTTTAGTTTGTAAACTTAAGAACCTAATGACGAAACGCAAAGCATCGATTTTATTGATTTAATTAGGTTTCAACCTAACTAAAATCAATAAAAAGCATCTTGAAACCTAATTAAAATTCAATAAAATATTAGATAATTGCTGAAATTATGTTAATTTATAAAAATTACCGGGTAGTTAAAAACTAAAAAAATAAATGCATTCACTTAGATTTCGTAAATTTATATCAAATCTCGTATTCCATAAGAGCTCTCATCAACTCGAAACTTATCTATACGTCAATAAAGTTCAAAGAATGATTGTATATTACATTTTTATGCTATAAGTAATTTTTACTTCAAATCAGATTAATTTAACTTCAAATTTTCTAATTTTACTCAAATAACGTGTCAGAAATATATATTTTATTTTTGGAAGATTTTTAAAACCGATAATTTTGTTTTATTTACAAATTTCTTAAAATTAAGATGGCCGTTTTTAAGAAAAATTTTTAAAAGTCGAGGAAATATTTGACATTCCAGTCTATATAATTTGTATGTGAAATGCATGAGAATATTTCATTTACTCGAAATAATATATTTAATAATTTAGCTTTCAATTAAGGTTTAAATTACATCTTCAAGAATGTTTTTTTTTCATTTTTAAAATTCATTTTAAATCTTAGGTATCGAAATTTCAGTGGAAGTGCCTAAAAGCTATAATAACGACAAAGACGACGACAACTGATCTATAAATGTAGGCAATAGTGAAATTTTCAGAACTTTAAAAAGCCGAGGAAGGCTGAAGAATATATCTACAGAAAGGTTTTTTAAAACAATAAGTATAAAGAAAATAGCAGAAGAAACATAATAAACAGGGAAGATAATCAGTTTCAAGCAAACTACATTCGGTGTATTTCCTTCCCGTAAGATTTGCCATGGAATTGATAATATTCAGTTACATATTTTGTGATCAACGATGTAAAATATTAAAAAGATTAAAATTTGAAAATCTGGGAACAGCTGAAAGTAGAGAGAAACAGATGAGGAAATCAAGGAATTTCTATCTGAGAGAGAACCTCGAAGAATAGTAGGAAAACTTCAATGCTTTCTAGCGAGATAAAATAGGATGCAATTTAATAAAGAGGATATAAACGCGTTGGATTTAAAACCAACCAAGTAATTTAATATTCTTTGCTAGCAAAGAATTTATCAACAGTGGAATAAGAAAATACGCTTGGAGCCAAATGTCTTGAACGACCATTCTTCGGCTCAATAAATATAGATAAATAAGAATTTATCTGTCAATATTTCTGAGATCAGGTATTGTAACTATTTACATTATTTACATCGTTCGGACTGTTGTCCTCATCTTTATCGACATATTCACGACGTTTCAGTCGTTGTACTCTCCGGCCTTCATCAGTATCTGTCTATATTTCTGAGATGAGGTATTTTAAATATTTACATTATTTACACCTTTCGAACTGTTGTCCTCATCTTTGTTGTCATATTCATGACGTTTCAGCCGTTGTAATCTCCGGCCTTCATCAGTATCTGTCTATACTTCTGAGATGAGGTATTTTAACTATTTACATTACTTACATCGTTCTGACTGTTGTCCTCATCTTTGTTGCCATATTCACGACGTTTTGACCGTTGTTCCAACCACTTCATAAAGGCCGGAGCGCACAACGGCCGAAACCTCGTGAATATATCAACCAAATTGATGACAACAGTCCGAACGATGTAAATAGTTACACTACCTTATCTCAGATATAGTGATTTTCCAAGCGTAGCTTAGATTTGGTACAAAGCCGAACGTAGGGGCACCCTGGGAGGATAGAACTCACTACTAAGTCGTAATTGTTCTTGCCTGACAAGCTTTCTAACCATTTTACTGCCTCGAAGTGCCCCCTCATCTCAGAAATATAAACAGATCCTAAAGAACATTGTAAATCATGTAAATATATAAATAACCAGTTTTGTTATTTGTTTAAAAAAAGAGAAATATGGCTGACAACGCTTACAATGGCTATCAAGCTTGCTTCGCACGCCAATTCAGTTAGATATTCGATAATAATACTAAGTTTTCCCTTAACCAACGATGCAATGGTTAGCGAGGTGATCTATAGGAACATTCGAATGAGTTCGATCCTCATAAGCGTCCCAAATAAGATGAGTTTAGCAAATAACAAAAGTGGCTGATGTAGTTCGATACTTAGTGTCTGCTTCAAGGTTCGTCCCGAGCTGAAAACCATTAGTTTAAATGATGACCTTCATTTCGCCTTCATGCGACTGTGTGATATGCGAATGACGAAATATCATACTTAGCATATATGCAAATGACGACTAAAATATATCTGAATTTGGCAATTCCTTGCATAAAACATATTTGACAGACGACAGCTAACGGGTTTCACAGACGTTTGATGAAACTCAAATAAAATTATGAAAAACTAAAATCATTAATCTCATTAAATGAGCCAAAACTGTAAAAACGAGAGAGAAAGAGACAGCAAGAAAGAGAGAGAGGAATGACAAAGAAATAAAGAGATTTGTTGTTTGGATATCAAGAAACCATATATATAGAGAGAAAGAAACCACACACATATATATATATATAGATAGATAGATAGATAGATAGATAGATATAGATATATATATATAGAGAGAGAGAGAGAAAGAGAGAGAGAGAGAAAGAAGGAAAGAGAGGAATGACAAAGAAATAAAGAGATTTGCAGTTTGAATATTAAGAGACCATATCTATCTATCTATCTATCTATCTATCTATATATATATATATATATATATATATATATATATATATATATATATATGTATGTATGTATGTATGTATAAAGAGAGATAGGAATGATAAAGAAATGAACAGATTTGCAGTTTGGATATTAAGAGAACATATATATCTACATCTATCTATCTCTCTCCCTCTCTCTCTCTCTCTCTCTCTCTCTCTCTCTCTCTCTCTATATATATATATATATATATATATATATATATATATATATATATATATGAAGAGAGACAGACAGAAAGAAAGAGAGAGAGGAATGACAAAGAAATAAATAGATTTACAGTTTGGATATTAAGAGATCATAAGCGAAATGTTTCCAAGAATAAAGGAATGGAAACGAGTAACAATTGTGATTAGTCAACAAAATTCCTTACAGAAAGATAGAGTAACAGACAAGTAAAAGAGAGTCATCAAGAGAAAGTTTATGTGTATTCCTTATTCTGTTTTTAACGAAATACTGTACAATTCATCCATTATAGAAAGCTTTTCGGCTTACAGAAGGTGAACGTAACTTTTTTCTATATGTAAGTCCATAGGCAAGATTATATTGAATATCACAGAAGCCTTAGAAAACAGAAAAGGAGAAAATAATGTGCGGCTTTTTCATTCATGTTTTTTTTTTTTTTTTTTTAACATTGAATATTATAATCACCATCAAGAATATTTACACCGATACGCGATGGAAATATTCCAGATTCAACGAAATGTATTTGATGTTGACGAATTTGTAGTAAACTAATCAAATGACCGTTTTACGAACATTTCTCTTATTAATAAATAAGAAAAAATAATTAAGCAGACGATATTATTTTATTTATGTTAACTATATTTCTGGCGATTGCCTTACTCGGTTTATGTCATTCGATAAAGTGCGTTTGAAAGTCGCCTCTCGATAGTAATAGACAGTTGGCCTAATATCTAAATTATTTTGGAACAGCAAGAATCGCTTCTTTGCTTATTTGACTGGGATCAAAATTTATATCTATCCTCGGGCGAATTAACTGCATTTCATCTGTCAGTTGTGTCCTTGCATTTGGACAGAGATCAGCTCAGTTGTGTCTCTATCAGCGGACAAAGCGTAACTGAAAATATTAATGAGAGTTGCCCGATCTTGGGGAATGGCTGCTCGTGGCAGTATCTCACTTCATTGTACTAAAGAGGCGGGGTGGAGGTCGCTAGACATAGCGATGCCAGCGCAAACGTACGTTGCGGGTGATGGGCTATTTTGTCACCTGGTCCACCCATTCAACTGACCTTGTGTCACACTCTGCCAGCGTGGAACGAAAAGTAAATACAAGAACTTCTCAGGTTAGGATAAAATTTCTATATCTGTTTTTATCAGCTGATTATCTGATTATTTCTCTCTATATCTATATATATATATCCCAAGAAACCATTATTTTATTATTATACGGCTGGTGATATATATATATATATATATATATATATATATATATATATATATATATATATATATATATTATTAGGAATAAGCATTTGTGATAAGCATAATTAAGTAATTCATCGAGTCTAGAAGAAACCTCAACAGAATACAGAAAGCACTGGACGTTCCGTCCTATATTTGGGACTCATCAGCAGTGAACACCCACTACCGAGAATTGAAACTCCTCAAAAATACTTTCCAAACAACGAACTACGCACAAGAACTACGCAACCACCCTGACAAAATCATAAAAAAAGCTGATAACACCAACATTTTGGCATCCTATCGCGTCGCAGCTCGTGAATAGATGAAAATAGAATAAATAAATAAAAAATAAAAACAAAATCAATGAACTCAAATAAATAGAGTAAATAGTAAACAAATTAACAAACAATTATGACCAAAATATTAGACTATAAAAACCATGCAAAAATTCGGACAAAAACATGGCTATAACTGTTATATAACGATAAAAAATACTACGTTACTTATAAATCGAAAACCGAAAAGAATAAATAAAAAATATACAGTATCATGAATAGATAATAAAAAACAAGTAAAATACATTAATCTAAATTAATCAACCCCAGAATTGAATAAATAGCTTTAATTATCTTCCCAAACCTAAACAAAACTATTAAATAAGCGATACAAACAATTTTTATTGCGTTAATAAGACAGCGATTAAAATAAAAATAAATAAATAAATATATAAGATAAGAAATAAAAATAAAAAATAAAAATAAATAAAAACAAGCAAAATAATTTAACCCAAATAAATAAATAAACAAACGACTTCCGGCAAAATAACCGCCAAAATAGACTACACACAATGCACCACTGACCAGTATATATAAATCGCCGAGAAAAAAAAACAGCACTCGTGGCGCGATGATTGCGTCTAGCATGAAACAACCTGTTACCTCTAAGTGTTGACTTCAATGTTCACTTTTATATTTACACACGCTCTATCTCTGATATCCAGGACTTTATCCCATAATTATAGCACACCTTAAGAGTATATTTCTTCATATATATATATATATATATATATTTATGTATGTGTGTGTGTGTGTCTGTGTGCGTGTATATATATATATATATATATATATATATATATATATATATATATATATATATATATATATATATATATTTCTAAAGAATTAATTTCTTCTTAATTCAACATTTTTATTATTTCAATCTTTACTAAGGTGGATACTTCATTTTTTATAAACTTTGACAACAAATGTAGTACATACTGTTTAATAAAAAAAGAAGGGGAGTCTATTTCAAACATGAAGTATTCGCTATTTTGAAAAAATGCGTTCCATTTAATCAAAATGTTCAAACCTTTTCCACGCCTTGTCATTTCTTGTATAGAAAGCGATTAGAACCTAATCAGACTTTGAGAAAGAGCGTGTTATTTAGTGTGATCAACAATTAGAACAAGGCCAGCACGCAGAAGCCGTCAGCCACGATGACTTGTGACTTCGTACTAGCACAGAAAAACGGTTCCGTTTACCCAATTTCACTCACAAGGCTTGGGTCAACCCATGATATGGTTTTCAGGTATTTTACAAAGGTACCGCACGCTGGAATCGATCCCTCCATTCCTAACATCAGAATATACATTTAAAATATAGATTAGTCTCAACTAAAAAAATATATAAATATATATATATATATATATATATTAATTCTTTAGAAATATATATATATATATATATATGCATGTTTCATTAAAAACGACAGACAAGGTACTACGATTAAGCTTTTCATTTAATTTTTCTTGTGTTGGAACAAGTGCTTACTTTTTTTAACATAGAGTGTGTAGAAATTGTCCAAATGTTCTATAATTCCGAGCGCTTTCAAGGATAATCTTATTTTTCAGTTTAATTGAGTGTGTGCGTTGTATGTATATATATATATCATATCACATAAAATGGATACCTTTCTTGTCCAAAACGATGCTCGACTAACATATTCCGACAAATTATAAATGAATATTTTTCTGTTGCAAAACGAAGTTCGGCCTATATACTAGACTTCTTAAAGATGGATGTGTTTGTGGTCAGAATCAAAAATCGGCTCATATGCTAAAGATATGTTCGACTTATATACTAGATATCTCATAAATTATTGCGTTTTGGGCCCAAAACAAGTGTCGACTTATACACAAATAATTCAATAATTATTTAAAATTACTTTCACCTCATCATTGCTCTTCATCATAATGTTTAGAACGTTACAATGTATAATTTTTTTCAAGCAAGTCGTATACATCGTAATCCAAGAATTACACACTTGTCATGGACGTCGCCGTTCCTGTTTTGGCCACGGAATAATATTAACTGAGATTAATTTGAGTTTACACGCTGTATTCATTATTTATTGTCTCGCAGTAGCAATCGTCGTACGTTGGGAGAAGTTCTTAGATCAACGATAAGATAAATTTACAAAAAAGAACGAGTCAACAATTAATAGAAAAAGATTGATCAAAGAAATTAAGTAAAGTTTAGAATAATGATTCCTTGGTTAATTAATAGCTGAATGCTAAAAATGTCGATTTATATACAAGTGTGTCTTTTCAGTGTGTGTATATTCGTATATATATATATATATATATATATATATATATATATATATATATATATATCGATAATATACATCAAGAACGGTATTGGGGAAATTGTATGACAAAGTGGAAAAGGTTTATTTGTGACGCGTTTCGTCATTCGGGACTTCATCGGACTAAATATTGTTATGTTGGTAGGGCTACACACGTGCATGATATGGGGGTGCTAAGAATTTTAGGTTCTTACATTTCACCCTTCCTGTCAGATCTTGTAATATCACAGTGTGGAATACCTACTTATAAAAGTGATGGAAAGAAAAAAACTCTAAATTAATTCGGTAACTTTGCCACCTCATTTATTACAACGTTTCGGCCGTTGTACGCTCCAGCCTTCTTCAGGTTGTTGGAATGTGGAACTGAACCCTTTATTTCGCTCACTGGGTTAGACTGTTCTAGTTCCACGTGCCATGTTTAATGGATGTCAGTTATCAGTTATCGCCTCTTAATTCGCTTCTCCAAGTTCTCCACTTAACCGGGTATTGAACTCACCTTCTTTGGGTCTTGTCACTTGATCTAACCAACGACTTTATCCACCTTGACATGTGGCCGAAACGCTGTAATAAATATGGCGGCAATAGTCCGAATAATGTACATAATACCTCATCTCAGAAATATAGACAGATACTGAATTCGGCAAGATAAAAAATCCTAAAATTTCCAGCAACCCTCTATTGTGCGCCTGTGTCTTCCTACCAACATAACAAAATTTATTCGGATAAAGTCTGTTTCATGCTTAAACATTCTTCAAGCCATGAAACAAGGGTCGACTTATATACTAGACATCTCATATAGGATTGTCTTTCTGGTCAAAAACGAGGGTCGGACTATATACTAGATATAAGTTAACTTTCTGAAATGGAACTTAAGTCGAAACATATGCAAAACATCTCATAAATAAATGCGTTTCTGTTCCAAAACAAAGGGTTATTCTATATATTTGACATCTCACAAATGAATGTCTTTCTGGCCAAACCGACGATCAGCCTATTTACTATCTATCATCATAATAAAGACATCTAATAAATGAATGCCTTTCCAATCCAAAACAAGAGACGCGCTATATAATAGACATCTCATAAAAGAATGCCTTTCTGGTTCAAAACTAGAATCAACCTGTATACGGAAGTTCTCATAAATCAATGACTTTCCAGTCCAAAATCAATGATTTTCTCGTCCAAAACGAGGGCCCGACCTATATACTCATAAATGAATGTCTTTTTGGCCCAAATCAAGGGTCTATCTATAGAAAAGACATCTAATAAATGAAAGCCTATCTGTCCCAAAACGATGGTTCGTCTATCTGGACCAAAACCACGGTAGGTCTTCATACTAGATTCGTAATTGAATGCCGTCGACCTAGCTACGATGCATCTAAAAAATAAATGCCTTTCTGGTCTAAAATAAGGGTCGACCTATATACGATACATCTAAAAAATAAATGCCTTTCTGTTCCAAAACAAAGGTCGACCTATATACGATACATCCAAAAAATAAATGTCTTTCTGGTCCAAAACAAGGGTCGACCTATATAGCATACATCTAAAAAATAAATGCTTTTCTGTTCCAAAACAAGGTTAGACTTATATACTATACATCTGAAAATAATAAACAACTTTACTCGTCGAAATTAAGTGTCGACTTATATACGATACATCTAAAAAATAAATGCCTTTCTGGTCCAAAACAATGGTCGATTTATATACGATACATCTAAAAAATATTTTTCTGGTCCAAAACGATGGTCATCCTATGTAGTAGACATATCATAAATCGATGACTTTCTGGTCCAAATCAAGGATCTACCTATATACTTGATATTTCATGAATAAACGCTTTTCTGGTGCAAAACGTCGACCTATATACTGCTCCAAAACAGGTGCCGATGTATATATAACACATCTCATAAATGAATGCCTTTGGGGCACAAAAGGAACTTTGGCCTATATACAAGACACCTCGTAAATTAATATTCATTTGGTAGAAAACACAATCCTTCTTGGAACAGAATAACATTCATATATGGTACGTTTCTAATATAGACATCTCATTTATGTATGTTACTCTATTTTAAAGAAAGCTCGCTCTACTTACTAGACATTTCATGAATGAATACCACACTGGCCCCAAAAAACTGTCACCTTATATACAAATCAACTCAGAAATTAATACCATTTGACCCCAAACGAGTATCGGCCTATATACTAATACACCTAATGCATTAATGTCATTCTTGTCCAAAAGGAATATAGACCTATATACTAGACGCTGATAAATGAATTACTTTTGGCCCAAACTTGGGTCGACCTGTATACGAGATATCGCATAAATAAATGTCATTCTAGTCCAAAACGAGAATTGGTCTATACAGTAGACGTCTATTAAATGAATATCTTTCAAAATGATGGTCTCTCTATATAGTAGACTGCATATAAATTAATGGCTTTCTGTCCCAATATGAAGGACGGCCTAGATACAAGACATTTCATAAATTACTATCATTCTAGTTCAAACGAAAGTCGACCTATATACCAGACATTTCATGATTTAATGCCATTTCGCCCAAAGCGAGTTTCGCCCCTATATATTAAGCCTCTCATAAATGGGTACCTTTCTTGTCCAAAACGATGCTCGACTAACATATTCCGACAAATTATAAATGAATATTTTTCTGTTGCAAAACGAAGTTCGGCCTATATACTAGACTTCTTAAAGATGGATGTGTTTGTGGTCAGAATCAAAAATCGGCTTATATGCTAAAGATATGCTCGACTTATATACTAGATATCTCATAAATTATTTCGTTTTGGGCCCAAAACAAGTGTCGACTTATACACAAATAATTCAATAATTATTTAAAATTACTTTCACCTCATCATTGCTCTTCATCATAATGTTTAGAACGTTACAATGTATAATTTTTTTCAAGCAAGTCGTATACATCGTAATCCAAGAATTACACACTTGTCATGGACGTCGCCGTTCCTGTTTTGGCCACGGAATAATATTAACTGAGTTTAATTTGAGTTTACACGCTGTATTCATTACTTATTGTCTCGCAGTAGTAATCGTCGTACGTTGTGAGAAGTTCTTAGATCAACGATAAGATAAATTTACAAAAAAGAACGAGTCAACAATTAATAGAAAAAAATTGATCAAAGAAATTAAGTTTAGAATAATGATTCCTTGGTTAATTAATAGCTGAATGCTAAAAATGTCGATCAAGTGTGTCTTTTCAGTGTGTGTATATTCGTATATATATATATATATATATATATATATATATATATATATATATATATGTTTGTGCGTGTGTGTGTGAGAGAGAGGGAGAGTGAGGGAGGGAAAGAAAGAAAAAGAAAGCGTATGTGTGTGAGAGGGTGAGAAAGAAAGAGAATGCTCGCGCGTGATAGGATGCTAAAAGAGATCTACGCTACACATTTGCTCCAGAGCAGATACAAGGTTTCCATTATCTTTATTTCATATGACGTAGAAGCCTTGGTGGTAATTTGGCAATCGCCTGCCAGCTTATACAACGTCGACTTTTCATTAGAATCGAAATGTCTGAAAATATGCGAATTCTTGTGTCTTCATCGCTTTCCCAAATGTCACTTTGAAATTTACATTCTTCCTCTCAATCGACCTTTGCCTCGTTCTCTCTTCCGGTTTTTGAAAACCTCCCTTCCGCTGTTCATACTTTATTTTTTTGGTTCTTGTAGCGTGATCACTGTGAAGCGATTTATTCGATGTTTCATCAAAATCTGGTTTTAATCAAATTTCTTCCGATTTAGAATAAAATATATCAAGTCTCATACTTTCATTTTTGTTCTTACATTTTTCTCCATCTTTTCATCTGCCACACACACACAAACACACATAGAAACGCACACCGACATTCTCACCCACTTTCTCTCTGTCTCTCTCTCACCCACTCTCTCTCTCTCTCTCTCTCCCTCTATCTATCTATCTATCTATCTATCCCCTTTTTCTTAGTTTAAGCATGAAAAGCAGATAAGAAAATTTCAGCAATCTTGATACTTCGTGGAGGAAATTGAACAAAGTGTCAAAAGAACAATTTTCCCTTGACACCGCTATCATTTTAACTACCTTCACTCCTTGTCAATGTTTATTGTTTTAAAAAGTGGTTATGAGAATTGTAATAAAACCTAAACATATGAAAGGGAATTTATACATTTTCTTTGAGCTTAAGAAATGACGACAAAATAATAAACACTATTAGATTCTGTATTGGAATGGTTGGCATGAAATTACTTAATTAACAACTGATTTGAAAAATGGCAAATAATAAGGATTTCCTTGTAGTTGCTACAGATACATTTACAATTTAGTAAATGTTATAAATTTATGAATAAAAATTATTTCCATATTTATTGCGTTATAAAATTGGTCAATGATAGATATTGCATTGCATTAGTTTTAATTGTATTAGTTTTTAGAATGTTGTAAATATAAAAATATTCTTGGAAAAAATAATTTAATAAAGAAACAGTAAATAAATAAATATATCTGTTGTAAATTCTCAAGAACAAAAAAATGTCTAAATCCACTTTCATCATATATTTAGGTTGTATTACAATTGTAAATATAGCTTTAAAACAATAAATCGACTAGTGAAGCTAATAAAAATAATAGCGGTGTCAAGGGAAAAACCGCCCTTTTGAGACTCTATTTTTTGCGGGTACGAAAATTAAAGTTTGACAAATTTCTTATCGATAATCTTGCTAGCGGAAAGCTCCAATAGGTCGATAGTGAAAATCAGCATTTAAAAGCTACACTGTTTGAATATTGATCTCTTGATTTCGATAGGAAATGTTCAACTGCCAATCCAATTAAATTACTTCTTTTTGTAGTAAAAATATACATATATATGCATAAAGGCTCAAATTAGCAACACAAACTATGCGTGCGTGCGTGTGTGTGTGCATACATGCTTAGAATATTTTTTACCACATCAGAAGTGTCTATATTTAATATCCGCACAGAAGATTATATAATAAAAATACATATGAATATTTTGTGCATGCATTCCCGTTAAGTTCTAGCTCTGTTTAACGGTTACACATGACGTCATTTCCGAAATGATTCAAATACCAATGTTTAAATAAGATAAGAAAAATGGCCAGCACCAACAAAATCTTGCGTAAAATACTGACAACATCAAATTCTTGATAATGACTGGAACTGTGAAAAGTATGGTAACAAAAAACACAAACAAGCAGAATATTAGAAAGTTGTGAAAATACAATTATTAAGCAAACAAGCCTTTTCGGTTAAACTTAACAATATAGCTTTGGATAAATCTTTCTATGCGCACACACACATAACTGTGTGTGTATATATATATATATATATATATATATATATATATATATATATATATATATATATATGTTTAATATAAATAAATAAGGCGTCTATTTGAAATACGAGTATCCCCTATAACATAGTTTGAAGTAACGGATATATATATATATATATATATATATATATATATATATATATATAGAGAGAGAGAGAGAGAGAGAGAGAGAGAGAGAGAGAGAGGGAGAGAGAGAAAGAGAGATATAGTTTTAAGGTGTCCTATATTTATAGGATAAAGTGCTCAATATCAGAAATAGAGCGTATGTAAATATAAATATAAAAGTGAACATTGGCGTCAACACAGAAAGGCGACAGGCTGTTTCATGTTAGACGCAACTGTGGCTTCACAATTGCGTCTAGCATGAAACAGACTAACGCTTCGGAGCGTTCATTTCAATGTTCACTTATATATATATATATATATATATATATATATATATATATATATATATATATATATATAGATAGATAGATAGATAGATAGATAGATAGATAGATATTGATAATATTAGTGGTCACAGACAAACACACACACACACACACACACACACACACATATATATATATATATATATATATATATATATATATATATATATATATATATACATATGATGGCTTTTGTAAGCTGAAAGCTTAGATAGGATTAAAAAACATGTATCAATATTGTGATTTTCCTTTCATCTGTCAATGATAATGTTAAGCTTATCGGAAGATATGAAAGCAATTTGCTTAAAATAAATAGACAAACTTGTCTATATTATTTAATGAAACATGCATTAATTAATATATATATATATATATATGTGTGTGTGTGTGTGTGTGTGTGTGTGTGTGTGTGTGTATGTATGAATGTAGTAGATTTAGCATGATGATTAAAAAAATTGAAAGAATAAAAAGCCAACAAAATGATACCAATATTGTCAATAAAATTGATATTTATTTTATATTAATCTTTTTACTGATTTGAAGCACGAAGAGTTACAATCAAATGTCGGAATTTTGGAACACGCCTGTGTTCTTTTTCAACGATATGAGGAATATATAATGAAGTAGCGATTTCTCTTCCGAGGAATGTTGTTGTTGGTTAGAGGTCTACCTGTGGAATTATACTTTCAGAGTAAATACAAATCTCTGATTAATTCCTCAATGTTTGATTTAATGTATTATGATATGGACAAAGTCCGACAATTATTTTAAGGCATTTTTTATGTCTATCCATTCTTTTTATAGATACAAATATTTAAGTAAATGCTCTGTTTATAATAAACAGTATTAAACAACATTCAGGCCGGTAAATGTTGTTTAATACTGTTTATTATAAACAGAGCATTTACTTAAATATTTCTATTTATAAAAAGAATGTATAAACATAAAAATGTATATAAATATATATATATATATATATATATATATATATATATATATATATATATATATAGTTTATGAAAAACTAGGTAATCCGTATGGGTAAACCCAAGGAGCATAAAATCCAGAGAGCTCAAGGTAAATCCAGAGCAAATAATTTAAATAAATACAGACCACTTTAAGGTTCCATGTAATAAATTATTTCACCACAGCACTTTTAAAAAGACTGCGGATATATATAGATGTCAAATATGGAGTGCAGTTCAATTTATATTACAATGAATCATTCATACAAAAAGTACATTAGTAAAGTTAATGATATAAAATGGCGAAATCCTTTTGCAAACAAAATTTTAAAGTTGCATTAACCTACAAATCACTCGATGAATGTTATGATCCTTGTTTTTAAAAGTTATAAGCTGTATAAGGTCTGTATAAGGAATCGCCGTAATGAAGTGGCCAGCCCAGAGCCCCGGCCTGAATCCAATAGAAAATGTTTGGAAGATAATTGGAGAAAGGGCTCAGAAAAGAAACCCGAAAAACCAGGATCACCTATGGGAGTTATTGAAACACCAATGGGAGGGAATTACTGCTGATTTTTGCAAGAAATTAATTAGATCATGTGGTCGACGATGCAAAGAGGTCATTGAAAATAAGGGGATGTTTAACAAATATTAAATTTTGTTGATATTTTGTTCACAATCAAGTATTAACAAGATCGTTCCTTAACTTTTGTCCAGAAGTCCTTTGTTCCATTTAATCTTTATTTTAAAAAAAACTATTATGTAAATTTTTGTAACTTTGTATAATATTTATGCATTACACCCTAATCTTTATTCGGTAAAAATTTCATTGCTAATCATGCATTACTTTTTAAGTAATACACATATTTATGTCTTTGTTGTTTCCGTTCCTTATATTATGGCCGCTACTGAATACATATATATATATATATATATATATATATATATATATATATATATATATATATATATATATATATATATATAAGTATAAGTGCATTTATTGATGTAGTTTTTGTCTAGAGACTCCGGGCGTCTCTTTTTGGCATCCTGTGCCGTCGATTGAGCCCAAATATCGATGTTTCGGTCATTTTCTGCTCATTCAAAATGATGGGAGTGGTCTGAAATTTGATCTAGGGAATCGTCCCAGGGGTAAAAGTTTGAAAAACAAGTAATTTTTCTCTTTCGTTTATTTTTATTTTTTTTTTTGCTGTTTTTTTTTTTGTTTTGTTTTTTGCTTTTTGTTGTTGCTTTTTTTTTTTTTTTTTTTTTTTTTTATTGAAGCGTCCTTTGAGACTTCCGGTAAATTCGTCACCGGATGACGGCAATAAATGTTAACACTTTGGGAGTGTCAATGATTTTACATATACCTTACTCCCCTTTCAGGTCCATTATACATATGAACACCCGTCACATATATGTTGATGTAAACCAGATGAATAGCCGACCAATTTTAGATGTTCCAAATACATTTAGGGGCCTAATTCAAAGATACATTATAGGGATAGTCGTCCCCAACGGTAGTTTATGGTGGATTCATTATATAATCTTGTAGAAATGAGTCGTTTATCTATATTCGAATAGAATAATCTCTCTTCTTCTATATATATATATATATATATATATATATATATATATATATATATATATATATATACACTAAAACACTAGGAGACTTGAAGCAACAGAAATGTGGTTCTACAGAAGGATGCTGAGTATACCATGAACCGAATATGTGAGCAATGACGAAATTCTAGATATTAACAAAAAGGACACATGCATAACATCAGGAAAAGACAGTTGATATTGCTGGAGTACATAATAAGGGAAGAGGGCTTGGAAAATTTGATACTCAGAGGACTGGCTGAAGGTAAGAGAAACAGAGGAAAAAAAAAGCCCATCCTACCTGGCGACCTTGAGTGAGATGGAAAAAAGACAAAAGTTATTCAGAGTTACAAAAGGACAGGAAATTGTGGAGAGCCATGTTCACCTATATCCTGGAGGGACGGGACACAAACAAGAAGAAGAATGTTGGAAACCGCAGAAACAAGCATTTTAATGACGAAACATATGAATATTGATTTTGCTGAATGGGTTGGGACAGAGTCTACTATCACTCCGACTCGTGCATACCTGTGTTGGGGGTTTCATTATTAAATTGGGTACAATAAGAGATTGAGAATAATAATTAATAATAAGACAGAACGATTTTAACAATATATGGAAGCAGATGTTGAAATACATTTATAAGTTAACAATTCACCCCTGCTTTGAATATTGCTGCCACATCTGGTATAGTGTTTCTGCTATATATTAAAGATTTTTGATAATCCAAAGATGAATCTGCAATGTTATAGATCCTGACCTATCATCTTGGCTTCAGTTCCTTTCCTGACCGCCATAATGTAGCTTCCCTGTATCTTTTCTATAAATACTTTCATGACAATTGTTCTGATGTAATTTCTGTTATGTTACCTAGACTTTATTAAGCGCAGTACTAAACTGTCACCTAGGTCTCACCATTTTTATTTGAATTGGCAAGATGTAACCGTAAGTCCTATGCTAACAGTTTCTTCTCTTTCACTTCTCACTTGTGAAAAGCTCTTCCGAGTTCTTGCTTCCCTGTCAACTTCTGGCTTCTTAATTCTTATTCTTTTATTGTCCTCTTTCCTTTTAATAATAGATTTTTCACATATTTGATACGTTACTTAAAAATCGAAAAAATAAAACAAATAAATTAAAATAATTAAATAGATTAAAATAAATAAATTAAAATAAATAAACACAAACAAGTAAAATAAATTAAATCAAACAAATAAATAAAGTAAATAATAAAAAATTAAACCACGTCCACGAACATAACCGTTAGAATAATACAATAGATTGCCCACAATGCAATAGAATACCCACAATGCATCACCGACCTGTATATATAAAATGGCGAGCAAAAACACAACAAAAACACAGTCTGACGAATGCGTTTCGCATGAAACATTGTTGATTTTAATGACCACTGATATACATATATATATATATATATATATATATATATATATATATATATATATATATATTTGAATATATTTGAAACGGTACAGAAGCGTATTAAGGCATTAAAAACAAGAAATTTTATATTATGGACCATGATAGATTTAAAATAAAACAAACACCAGTCGACCGGTTTCGTCCCCTCTCATCAGAACTGTTAACGGGGAAATTATGAGGAAAAGAAGTCTGTAATGCATGACATGAATGATTGGACAGGAAGAAATAAATTATTATAAAAGTTATACCAACCAAGATGCTAGAAACGCAGCACAGCAAGTCCAAGCAAACAATCTCTTTGTTTACAAAGAGTAGGTTGCCTGAACCTGATGTAAAGCGTCTCTAACACCTTAAGATGGAATAGCGAGTGCGAACTGGCCAAAACAGAAAACCAGTTCACACTGAAATTCAACGCACAAGTAGGATTCTTTATAAAGTGATCCGCAATCGAAGACCCATACGTGTTACGAATGGTATCACCCAAAGAAAATTTTTTATTCAGTATTATAGCAGGTACGTGTTGTTTAATTCTAACGTCCAACCATATTAACTCTGTTATTTATCATTTCAAATGTAGTTGTGGATGGGACTACATAGGTAGAACGACACAGCGGTTGGACGTTAGAATTAAACAACACGTACCTGCTATAATACTGAATAAAAAATTTTCTTTGGGTGATACCATTCGTAACACGTATGGGTCTTCGATTGCGGATCACTTTATAAAGAATCCTACTTGTGCGTTGAATTTCAGTGTGAACTGGTTTTCTGTTTTGGCCAGTTCGCACTCGCTATTCCATCTTAAGGTGTTAGAGACGCTTTACATCAGGTTCAGGCAACCTACTCTTTGTAAACAAAGAGATTGTTTGCTTGGACTTGCTGTGCTGCGTTTCTAGCATCTTGGTTGGTATAACTTTTATAATAATTTATTTCTTCCTGTCCAATCATTCATGTCATGCATTACAGACTTCTTTTCCTCATAATTTCCCCGTTAACAGTTCTGATGAGAGGGGACGAAACCGGTCGACTGGTGTTTGTTTTATTTTAAATCTATCATGGTCCATAATATAAAATTACTTGTTTTTAATGCCTTAATACGCTTCTGTACCGTTTCAAATATATTCAAATATATATATATATATATATATATATATATATATATATATATATATATATATATATATATATATATATATATGGCGGAAGTCAACTTGTGAGCGAGTAAGAACCATATCTTACACTCAACCTTTCTTAATTTTTCACACATTTTAGCTATCATATATATTTCAACTCCGATCTGCGTCTTTCTTGTCGGCTGCTAAATGAAGACACTTAAATCACGCATTTGATACATCAACGTTATGGTACGGTTGGTTGAAATGTGCAGCAACTTTCGTTTTATATATTCAAACATTGTTAATACAAACGCTTTAAAAAATGGGCATTTATGTCATAAACGATGTAATGCACATGGCATTATTCTCTCCTATTTTTTTACTCAATAAAATTTATTTCTTCCACAAAATTAGTTTTAATTGAAGATTATCGAAAAGATAAAATATATTTGCCTAAATAAACAGCAGATTTTCTTAAGACGAAATAACGACGCCAGTTGTAGAAAAGTAAACATACAACTGTAGGTGCCAACTCGTAGACTTGCATGAAATCCTTTCTAAGTTTTTCAAATAATCAAATGAAGTCACTTTGTTTGCTTTAATGCGTATATTCTGAGCTTGCTATTGTATCATAGAATGACATTTTATTTAATTAGTATAAAGACGCGTTATGATTTGTTTCGGCGCAAGCTCTTTTCTAGTCCAAAACCTATCATAAAATATGTATTCCACTCACATGTCGCCAGTGGGTGATATTCTAAGACATAGTATTATCTTCTACTTCCTTACACTTCTTTTTCTTGGTGACTACACAGAAAACCAAGAGTTTACTTATGTCTTTAAAAAATGATTGTTTTCAGAATGGTAAACTTGTAGGCGATCCAGCATAATTGTAATCTTCAGTCTGTAAGCACAGGAGTGTAGATCGAAGTGAATAATTTTATTTTAAGCGCTGTGTGATAACCGCAGTTCTTTCCTTTTAACCGAGTAATAAGTTACAGCTTGAGAAACGTAAATTGAAAGTTTTGCTTAGAAAAGTGTATATTTGATGGAATATAAGGGACTTTTCAAAATTTGGCGACGTTTAAATGGGAATGGTTCACTCCACTCGAGTTGTGCGCAAATATAAATATTTGCCATGTGTCGATGATTGACGCATTCATTCAAAAACGAATCGCGTGTCGCGTTCAGGGCCGCGCATAGGGCAGAAAATATGGATAGTTATTCTTTTTTTTTTTTTTGAAAAGATGGATTTGACAGGAGTCCAGTAGACCTGATCTCAATTTTCCCGAAACTGTTAGAGTCATCATCCTCTTGGATTAATCAAAGACCAGAAGCATTGGGCATGTAGGTGATTGGCAATAGTTTGGGGAAAATTAAACGACTTACAATAAATGTTCAGAAATCTCCTTCGCTCCTTTAAAATGGATTGCATTTCGTGAAGGCTCCTGGTGCGAAATCAATTAAAACGTTTTTCTGTTGATTTGAAGTTTACTTGTTTTTATTATGAGGCATAAAAAAAAAAAAAAAACCTCAACTGGAACTTACAATTTCAAATTGGAAGATTTTATAGTCACTTCCTTGCATAGTCATGTTCATCTCTCTCTTTCTTTCTTTCTTTCTCTCTTTCTCTCTCTCTTTCTCTTTCGCTCCTCTATCTCTCTTTCTCCCTCGTTCTCTCACTCTTTCGCTCTCTTGTTCTCTCTCTCTCTCTGTCTCTATTTATCTCCCTCTCTGTCTTTCTCTATCTTTCTCTGTCTTTTTTATCTCTCTCTCTTTCTATTTTTTTTATTTCTTACCGTTTCTCTTCTCTTTCGTGCAACCTGTTTATTTTTTTTATTTTTTCGTATTTACTAGTATATTTAAGTGACGAATACACAGGTAACTATTTCGCAAGAAAAAAATTCAACTTCGATGTTTTGAGGCAAGTGTATTATGTAAGAAAAATATTTACTAAAGAAATATTTTATTGCAGCAATAACCTTTACTAATCTGTGCAGAAACCTTTTCACGTTTCTGAGTAATAGATGAATCGATTTTACATTTGGCGTCCATTGTTTCTGCCAAAGCAAGGACGAATGGTAAACTTATAAATATGTAAAGTAAGTTCTGTCACAAAAAATTTCCTAGCTTGACATAGTCAGCAAATTCTTTTAGCTACAGACTTAGCAATTGCTTCAATCTACTCTCTCCATTCCATATCAGCCGAAAACATTAGTCAGAGAAAGCGCAATGACACACTCTCCTGGAGATTATCATCAGTCTCGTTGGTGGATGATAAAACGAGAGAGTTTCAGGCGTTAAAATTGACAAACCATTGCTCCATTTAACAAAAAATTTTAAGTCATTTTTTAGATCCATTTAGACCAATGTGACTTTATCGAACTGATCAGCATTACTGTTAAGGCAGAAGTAAATATTTGTGTCATCAGCATAAATAGGAAGTTTAGAACTGATGACATCACGAAGGTCATTTATGAAAATTGGAAACAACGTAGGTTCAATCATAAAGCCTTACGGATCACCTGCGTTTATGTAAAAAGACTTAGAAGAGCGGCCATTCAAGACAACATTCATTTCGCGATTTGATAAGAAAGATTGAATCAGGTTAAAAATTTGTCTAGACATACATTTCAAATTGTCTAAATGACCAATATGCCAAGTGCCTTCCAGATATTCAAAGTAACAGCCCGGATTTCGCCATTCTTATCTAAACCTTGATAGACTCTTTCAGCAATAATCGTTGATACGTTGACCTAAAGAAGCGAAAGCCATATTACTTATCTGAAAGAAGACTCTGCAATTTTAGACGCTTAACCAATTCAGCGTTAATTAGACTAGTAGCTTGCAAAAAAGAAGTAGAAAGCTATTAGGTCCATAGTCAGAAGAATCAGATTATTCACCCGAATTCTTAAAGACTGGAATTACAGAAGTGCAAGAAAAGAAGAAGCAAGGCATTTATTGTAGATTTTAGAGAGAACATAAGACAGTTAAGGGGAACATTTTTAAGGACTATTCTAGTCGACATGCTTTGTGAAAAGGCAGTTTAGAAATTGGACGGTGTTATATTTTCATATCCCTCAATAGAGACTCAGTTCTAAGTCGAAGGTCAGGTAAAATTACTCCAGATTAAGAGTAGACTTCAAAGAGGATTTACGAGCAAAAATTCTGCTTTATCAGCATAAAACTCTTCAAATTGAGGGAAGACAGTAGAAATTGAAGACTTACTCTTATTTAACACACTATTACAGAACCGCCATTAGTCATGTGACACCAAATTCTCAGAGGTCATCTTGTGCCGTATTCTATCAGCAGTCAAATACTCTTTGATGTACCCTTTATAATTATTTCGAACTGTCATAAATATGCATCTGTTGTGATGAGAATTATCACGCTGGTACATTGGGAAAAAGTGAATCCTATGGGCTATAGCCGCTGAACAGACAACCGTGAACCACGGGGAAGATTGTGTTTTCACCTGATATTTGTAAAAAGGTTCTAATGCATCAATGCAGGCTTTAACCTAAGAAGAAACATCTCATATATATATATATATATATATATATATATATATATATATATATATATATATATATATATATATAATTGTTTGTGTGTGTGATATAAAAAACATCAACAACAACAAACAGTAGCTCGTACCGCTATTAACGCCATGCTCTTCACCCGAATTGAATTGAGCTCACCGGGCCACTGATGTATTTCGCATAGAAAACGTTAAAATTTCCCTTTCTCTATGCCGTGCGAAAATAGTCTAGGGGACGAATATCTGACTGATACCAAAATGGTCGGATTTCGATCCCCGCTTGAAGCAATCGGTCATCTAGCCACACTGAAGAGCTGTGACACAGCGAAACAGTGTGTGTGCTTGTGGATATCAATATATATATTGTCTTCCACGAACAGACTTTTTTGCTTTATCACACTTTTTTCAGTAGGGCTAGACATCCGATCGCCTCAACCGGGATCGAAACCTAACTGATTTGGCATCAGTCGGAGATTTTACCCTGACCTATCAGCGCTGGGTTGAGAGGAATGCTAATTTTTACGTACTTATTCACGCCCATGACCAAAAAGCCTCAATTCATGGAAGAGTTTTCAGTACTAGTGATAGAAGTCATTGTTTACAAATTCGCGCTTTCTCCCAAGAGTGCTCGACCGGATTTAAATTTTCCGTTGGCGTATGTATATACAAGGATAAAGTTTGGTCCAATCTGCATTCTTTAAAAAAAAAAAAAAAAAAAACACCTTAAAATGAATTATATTTGTATTTTTATTTTAATTTGAATTCATCTGTCTACAATTCATTTTGCTAAATTATTCATATTTCGTATGGGAAACATTATATCTTGTTTTCAGCTAAGTAGACTTGTTGAGATTGCCGACATTTTCAACTAAGTTAAATGTTAATTCAGGTTCTAAATCAGCACAGACTAATGTTGTAGACAAAACATGGCGCTGTCTCTGTTTAAAGAAAAAAGAATGTGTCATTACGACACTATTTTCTTGTTTGTTTGGAAACAATTTGCACAAAATGACAAAAGCAAAGCACCTAAACATTGAAATAAACGTAAAAACTGAAGTCTACTCTCAAAAACAAATTGCCAAAAACTTCTACACATGGAGTGCAATATTCGTTTCAAAGATAGCGAGAAACTGACACGAATATTGACAGAAAAAGACCTGGAGCACCAACAATGACAAGTGAGTCTGGACATAAACATTTAATTACTGAGTGCAAAATAAGCCGAAGGAAAACTGCTCGAGCGTTGACAGCTGAAATTGATTCCCATCGACAGTAACCAGTGTCGCAATAAACAGGAATAAAATGACTGCCGAGCTCAGGAGGGCCATAGCCATCAAGAAACTCTTGTTACAGAATAAACAGAAAATACAGTTATCGGCAAAACAGTATACGAACTGGAGATTGAAAAATTGGAAAAATCTATTGTGGTAATTTGGAAATTTTGGTAGGAAGAGGAGAGAGTGTATGTCAGAAGAAATTCAGGAAAAAGACTGAATGATGAAGGTGTGGTTCCAACAGTTAAGCATCGTGTGGGTTTGTTATGGTGTCGGAGTGTTTTCGAAGAGAGAGGGCGGGAGATTTCATTCAGGACAAGGAAATGATAGAAAAAGAACAAAATGTCATTCGCTTTTGCAAAGACATTTTATACCATCTGGCTTACGCACAAATGAAAAATATGTCATTTTTCAACAAGATGATCCAAAACGCTCCTGTATATTATGTCTAAATTACGAAAGCAACGTTAAGAACTTATAAACAAGGAACAATTTCCTTTTAATTTATCAACAATGATTCGTCTGATAGAAAAGTTTGAAACCACAAAGATATTCCTTCAATCTCAGTTAGACAACAAAGTGGGGGAACCATTGAAAATTTGTTGTAATTTCAAGACCGACATTGCATTTCCCAACTCCCATCGATAGTGGAAATAATCGATTTTTTCATGCTTCTACGGCAGTTTTCATGTAGTTTGCGCCCATTTTCTACTGACCAGAGTGAAAGCCTATAGCTGGCTGCCACGAATAAGCAGGGAGATTCTATTGGCCAGCGTGAGAGCTAACAGCTAACTGATACGAATGTTAACTAGCATACTGGCATGCAAAAAAATCGATAGCTGCATTCGTCACAAGTGGGAAAATTTAAATCTGCATGGCACTTTACTCCAGTTGGCTCATTCGCTTGCTTAAACTCAACGTTGATTTTGATTCCGCAGAACTGGGTTGGGTGTGAAAAAGTATTTGTGTTAACATTCGTTTTTCCAGTTACAAGTCCTTTTATAAAGCTGATCGTTTTGTGTTCATTTTGTTTAGTTCTTTTTTCGTAACAGATTTAATGTTTAGTATAGAGCTTCGAAAAAATTCCCAGTGTGAGATAGGTAAGAAGTAAGGCATGTAGCAACATCAACACGGCAAAGGGCACTCCTTTAAAGACAATGAAGGGCAAAAATATGTTAAGTAAAGTGATAGCAGTATGAGTCGTACGATCTTTGAATGTGCGTGTATGTAGATTTTTATCCTATCTATCGTTACATATATATATATATATATATATATATATATATAAGACCATGGAATATTAGTGTTTAAGCCTTTTTATTATATATATATATATATATATATATATATATATATATATATATATGGTTAAAAACCAACACAAGACCTTTGTTAGGAATTTCTTTGTTTCTGATTTTTATTTTTATTTTCTTTTTTGTAGGTTTTAAACACTTTCCCTTGTTTACGGTACATTTTTAAATATAAAATTTCCAATGTCTGATTACTTTCCATACGCCATTACACTGTTTAACACGATTTTCTTTCTTTGGTAGCAACTGTTATTTCCTATTTCCTTCAAACTCTGCTTTTGTGACCAAAATAATGATATTTCTGAAAAAAAAATATTCCCACAGGAAAAATTGGCGAATGTGAACAGTCTCGTTCACGCAAAGTAGAAACAAAACGACATATGATTCAAAAGTACAATTTATTAGGTTGGTGCAAAAATAATGTCGTTTTCTCACATAGTAACATATGTGAGAAAACGACATTTGCACCAACCTAATATTTATTCTAGGATTACACAAGAACATTCTCGTTCACGCAAAGTAGGAACAAAACGACATATGATTCAAAAGTAGCATTTATTTATTCTAGAATTACAAAAGAGAGACTAGAAAAAAATTAGAAGTGAATAGTTTTTAGCGATTTACGCTTATACTGTAAATTACTTTCATGAATCAACCCCAAATATAGTCACCCAACATGTTTTCGCTTGGTAGCGTCTTTTAAAGTTCAACATATCTTGGTGGAAGTGTTCATTTGTATCCTCTGAATAGGCGTCGATGTTTTCTTTGAATTATTATTATCATTATTATTATTATTAGAGATAACCTTCTTGAAGTGTGTAATTGCATTCATAGACAATGTTGGCTTGTTGTCGTTTTAAAGTTTTTCCTGCTGTATTGTTGTTGTTGGTCTGTTTGGAGTGTTTTATTTTATTACGATTACAATGTAATCAATTATAACCCTGGAATATTAGTGTTTGAGCCATTTATATATATATATATATATATATATATATATATATATATATATATATATATATATATATATTAGGTTGGTGCAAAAATAATGACGTAATAATGTCGTTTTTGACGTATTTTCTAAGGTCAAAAAACGACATTATTACGTCATTATTTTTGCACGAACCTAATATATATATATATATATATATATATATATATATATATATATATATCAAGAGCTAATAACTTCCGCGGTCCGTGTGATCAGTGCATGGCGGAAAAAAAATTATTATTAAAGATAAGAATAACTTTGCTAACTCTTCGTAGTGAGATATTTTCTAAATGTAGACATAAAAAACGATTCAAAACATAAACACCGTTTTATAACGTGTTGTCACATGTCAGTTCCATCTTGGTTCAATAACATCGGGCATGATATTTTAATGGAATGACTATTATGTTTATATATATCATTGTGATGCGCTATGTATTTTAAAAAAAATTTTGAGACAATATTTTTTTTAATTTTACTTTTTTAAAAGGAAAAGAAAAGAAAAGGCGGTGGGGGAGAGCGATGGGGCGGGGGAAACTAAAACCGAAGGACATTTACTGAAAGGGCCGTTGTGTAATCAAGAAAATTTGACAAAATTAATATCGACTACAGGTTACAAATCAAATATAAACATATAAAAATAAATATAACGATTATATAATCTAGCAAGGACCTATATTTCTATGTTCAAAAACACATGCGTATACACACATACACATATACATATTTATATTTACACGTACATACATACATATATGAGTGTACACACATACATATATATATACCCATGGATTCATATGCATATATATATTCACATACATATATATATACACATACACATACATATACATATATATACATAAACACACACACATATACATACATATGCACATACATCCATACACATACACTCCTACATATATATACATTTACACACACATATATATATATACATACGGGCATACACATACCTGCACATAAACATATGTACATAAAATTTTACATCTCCATACAATTACATACACCCATCTAAACAAATAAACAATGTATCCCTATATCTATCCGTCTAGCTCTTGATAAGTATCTCCATTTCAAACGTGGGGTTAGTCCCTTATCCACCAGATCCCAGTAGTGTTTGGATAAGGAAGTTTGATTTATGAGGTATCTATATCTAAAAGAGCGTTTATGGTTGTATAGACGCTGCTTCCAATCAGTGGCGGATATACCTATATATCTTTTTTTCTGGTTTATATTTTCCTCGGGGAAGATTGTTGCCTCGTATACTACATTTTCATACTTACATTTACCCCCGATTGGACAATGGTCTTTATTCCTACAATTAAAGGTAGGGTTACTAGATTGAGTTTCATTACTATGATAGTTTCTATGTATTTTACAATTAAGGGAAGAAATGATTTTCTCCATATTTCTAACGCATGAGTAAATAATTTTCAAAAACAGATTAGTGAAGTTAATGATATAAATGGCGAGAATACATCTTTGCAAACAAATTTATTAAAATTACATTAACCCACGAACCTCTAGATGAATACTGTGATCCCCGTTTTTAATAAATTCAACTTGTATAAGGTCTTTTATTTTTGGCTAGTACTTTCATCTGTTCATACAGACATCATCAGGCATGGAAATTGATTTGTTCTTTGTTTTTAAATACATCCAGGTAATAAGGGGACACGAAAGATTAGATGTGAGATGTGAATTTTGGAGCGTGCGGTCGCAACGCTAAGGTTGAAGTTTTTTGAAAATTTAAAAGAGAGTGCGTTTTTTTTACTAATGTGGTAATTGGAGAATTCTTTTGCTTTAGTAGTTTTTTTCAGTCGATTTGGCATGGAATAAATTGTTCAATAAATAGAGCAATGTCGCAGCTATTATCCCAGAGTTGCACGTCGGATCAGGGATAATGTAATTTTAATAAATTTGTTTTCGAAGATCTATTCTCGTCATTTATATCATTAACTTCACTAATCTGTTTTTGTATGAATGATTCATGTAATATAAATTGAACTGCACCACATATTTGATATACATATATATATATATATATATATATATATATATATATATATATATATATATATATATATATATATATATATGCGCGCACACACACACAAACACATACAGATAGATATATACAGATATATAGTTTTGGTGTGGTTTGTTTTTTTTTTATACGGCATATCAACCTCAATGTGTTATTTAATGTCAACAAAATTTTTATTGCTGGTAATATTTTTTCCCAAAAAATCTATTGCTGGTAATATTTTTTTTAAAAATGTATTGCTGGCAATATTTTTCACAAAGTATTTCTAGTATTACAACCAATTTTTACACCTCCTGATCAGAAGCTTTGCAGTTGGACGTAGTTTATGATATATACATACATACATACATACATACACATATATATATATATATATATATATATATATATATATATATATATATATAGATAGATAGATAGATAGATAGATATAATATAATGTAATATAGTATAATATAATATAAAAGGCTCAAACACTAATATGCCATGGTTATAATTTATTACATAGAAATCGTAATCACGATCCAATTCATCAGTCCTACAAATTCAAAAAGAAATCGGAAAATATAACTATTGGTATAAAAAGCAATAACCATGGAATATTAGTGTTTGAGCCTTTTATATTATATTCTTACTCTGTCCTGGACATTGAGTTTGACCTGGATTCTATCTTCTTAAGAATTTACATATATATATATATATATATATATATATATATATATATATATAATTATATGTGTATATAGACCACTAATATTATCAATATATATATATATATATATATATATATATATATATATATACATACACATATACACGTACACACATCTATGCATAAGCACATATACATGCACATACACCCACACACACATATATATGTCGATAATAATAAAATAATAATAAACATAATATAGAGAAAGAAAAAATAAATAATAGCAAATAAAATTAAATTTTATTAAAATAAATAATAATAAAATGAATAAAATAATAATAAATAAAAAATAATAATATTATATATATATATAGATACATTTATTTATATATGTGTGTGTGTGTGTGATTTATACGTGTGTATTTATATCTATTCCCAGTTTGTTCACTTGTGAAAAAAAAAGAAGCCTATTTTACTTGACTTATTTGTATCTGCTAGTCTTTTCCTCTCCCCCTCCCCTCTTTTCATTTATTTCGGCAAGATTTTGTCCTACTTTATTTTATAATTCAATTTTCTTTCCGCTTTCAAATGTCTTCAATATAAAACAACCTCCATGCTGACAAATTTACCTCGTACACGTTTCCTGCTTTCCCCCCGTGTTTTTTGGTAACGTCTTTCGCCGTCATCTTTTATCCTCAGCAAACAAGACATTACTTTGGAAATCTCGATTTCACGTAATTTCGAAGTAACACGTATTTGATCAGACACCCTGCTAAAATCTGCCAAAAATTCATTGTCTGAACGCAGATTTGCCAGATTTGAGAACATTTTTTAGGGAATATTTCTTCTAATATATATATATATATATATATATATATATATATATATATATGTGTGTGTGTGTGTGTGTGTGTGTGTGTGTGCGTGCGTGCGTGCGTGTGTGTGTGTGTAAAAATATATAGAAAATAGGAAAGAACTCGTTAGGTAAATAATCCAAAGTTTTTTCGTATTTTTCTCATTATTTAAAAAAAAAAACAGTGCTCGATACAAAAGTAGACCATAAATATAATTATTTATTAAAAATATAATTCCATCACTACATAAGAGCTCTCATGTTTCAAAACAAGAGCCGAAAACTTCAATATAATTATTTGAATTAAATTGAATTAAAGTACCAAGCTCTGTTCCATCTTCAAGCGAATTTTTTTTTGAATAACTAATTCCTGAAATTTACGCGTTTTATAAGCATATTCATTATTAAAATTGAAATTACTATGGTAACGGCTAGAGCAATTATTTAAAAAAAAAGGGAGTGCGTAAGGTCAATAATTTGTATCAATATCTCAGTTACATTGAAAGACGTCAAGTCAGGGTAAGGTTGGGGTGTCTAAATTTAAAGCGGAAGATGACATCGTCTAGTCTGGTTAAGTGTCTATGGAGATTTTTTTATTTTATTTTATTTTTTATTTTTTTCCTGAAAGGGTTTTGTGTATATATAAAAAAAACTGTCATAATTCGCTAACATTTGTTTTTTTGACGACTTCATAAAGGTTTTTTTTCTTTTTTTTTTTTTTTTGCGGGGGTGTGTAGAGCATTTAAACTTTTTATTTAGACTATGGAGTTTAAAATTTGTATTTATTATTTTATTGTTTGTTTGTATTTTATGCTAATTATTCAATGCGAAAATTTACTGATGTCGGCAAAAAACCGTTAACTCATGTCTATTGTTTAATAATTTTTTTATTATTTAGAAACTTGATAATATGTAGTTTTTCATGTAGGCATAAAGGGCATGGGTCATCCCAAGTTTTACAAGTTCTAGTTTTTTTTATAATTTTCCATTTTACTTTTGGTGTTTTATTCATTTCCTTCAAATGCCAAAAATATTTAGATAGAGATGTCTGATTTCTTTTATTTATATTGTTGAAGGAGCACTTATGCTGCCTCCATCTGGTTTTAAATTCATTCTTCGTAGACCCAATGTATATCATATTAGTATTAGGACTCTCAATGGATGAGATAGTACATTGGTATACCACAGATTTTACGCGGCATTTATTTTCCAATGGGCAGTCTTCTGGGTTTCTACAATCACATAATTTTTCACTATTTTTGTCTAATTTAAGTGTAGGGTTTTTATTAGTACTATTCTGGCATGGGGGTTTATTCAGGATTTTATTATTGCTTTTTTTTATTATACTTTCTAGATTTTCAGTGCAACTGAAACTTAATTTTAAAGTGTTTTTATTAAATATTTTACTAAGTCTACTATTAGTGGGAAAGTGTATTTCAATTAAAGCTAGGAAATTTTGTCCTAGCTTAATACTAACCATTTGGTTGAACGGAGGGGTATACCAAATGATTTTTCTTTTCCTGTTTTTCTTCTTTTTAATACAATTGTTTCTATAATTGATGTTAGCATTTTTGTATCCACAATTTTTTAGGGCTGCGTTATAAAAATTACTGTGTTGTTGGAATATTTCTTTATTAGCAGAGATAATGCTGATTCTATTCTCTATTGATGAGGGTATATGCTTAATTATGGATGGAGGGTCGTTTGACTTGGGGTGTATATACAATATATATATATATATATATATATATATATATATATATATATATATATATATAATGTCATCCACAGACAGATTGTTTCGCTGTATCACAGCTCATCAGTGCGGGTAGACATCCGGTTGCCTCTAGGGATATATATACATATATATATATATATATATATATATATATATATATATACATATATATATATATATATATATATACATATATATATATATATATATATATATATATATATATACATATATATATACATATATATATATATATATATACGTATATATATATATATATATATATATATATATATATATATATATATATATATATATCTTTATCAGTGCGATGATCAATCTATCTATCTATCTTTCTCAGAGCCATGATCTATCTAGGTTTTTACTCCCCACTAAGACAAGTCACAAGGTCAGTTTTTAAGGTCGGTATACGAGCGCGAACACCCGGGCTAGGGACAAAAATCGCCCGTAGGTTGCGCTGGCGTCGGTGCTAGCACCGACCCCTCTTTCTGGTGCAATGAAGGGGCACGACTTCGGGCAGCTGTTCCCCAGGGCTGGGCACCTCTCAGTATAATTTTCCTCAGTCTCGACTCTGTCCTTTGAAGGAGCCGCCGCTGAGCGCACTCTGCGCAAAGACAGAGACGCAACTGAGAGATGATAAATAGATGTGTTTCAAACCTCTCAAA
>OZ010581.1:3373333-3410833 GCA_963932145.1 Acanthosepion lycidas | reverse complement strand
TGTATTTTAATTGGGACCCAATCCGAAGGAAGAAACATCAACTTGGAAAATTCATTGTTAACGAACAAAATTTGATCTATCCATCGATTTGATTTCAGCTCTGATCATAGAAGACACCCATATACCGTTGTATCATCAGCATAGATATACACAAATGATCCTAGTATACTCTTAGTCAAATCATTTATATAATATAGAAAGAGGATTGAACCGTGAATTGAACCTTTTGGATGCCTGCGCTGACCGCTTCAGACTCGGAGGACTTGTCATTAACTACTACCTTCAGTGATTCCATTGCTAGAGAGCTTGAGAAGTAATCCGTTAGGCCAAACATTGCATTGAAATATCTAATGCAATCGTCCTTGAGATGTATTTGTTTTCAAGTGCCTTGTTAAATCTATGATAAAGCACAGTTAGGATATCAGCAGTGGACCGGGCAGATCGAAATCCGTACTGCTTGCCGCTCAAGTAGTTGTTTTTATTGAGGTGATCACCAACTTTCTTAGAAGAGTTTTCTAATGACAATGAGGAGACTGATGGATCTATATTGTGAGGGGGTGCGCTCACCTGCATATTTGAAAACCGGGAATACATTTGACATCTTCCATAGACTTGAGAAGGTTTTCTCCATCATGCAGCGGTTAAATAATTTCGCTAAGTTCCAGGATAACTCCGGCTTAATTTTCTTAACAAGGTTAATAAATAAGAACAAGAACTACTTTACACTGAATAATTACAAACAGCTGACTCAAAATTACACGAAGCCTACGACATATGTATGTTCTTCCAAATATTCACAAATTTGATATTGAAACTTCTAGTCAGCAGCAGGGGCTCGATATATTATTCACTGTATAAACTCTTAACGGATATAGTCAACCCACTAGCAAGTAAATGTTTGTCATATGTTAAGAACTCCAAGAAACTTAGTTGAATCGACCCGAACTGCTCCCACCCATCGCAATCAAATGGTAAGCTTGCCTACGGATGAGACTATGTCGGTGGTTCGAAACCAATTGGAATTAGGCCACTCCCTTGCAGGAGGTACTAGTATTCATGCAGATGAACAGATGGAACTAGTCGAAAGACGTCGAAAAATAACTGAGCAATACTAAAATAAGAATTAGCTGCGATATCATTAGACATGGACAATGGAACGAGAACAATCTAACCCTTAAATTAAATGAAGGATTCAGTTCTAAAATTCCTGGTAGGTTACGCGGATCAAAAAGCAAGAATATTAGTAGTAGGTTGGTGCAAAAATAATGTCGTTTTCTCATATATGTTACCATGTGAGAAAACGACATTATTTTTGCACTAACCTAATATTATTTTCGATGTTGCTATAATGACGTAGGTTTTCTTCGTTTAATGTCAAATAAATAATTAGAAAAAAAAAATCCTAGAAGTAATAAGTGAATTTGAAGGTAGAATGAATCTCATAAATTCATATTTCAGTAGAATCTCTTCGTTTATATTGTTTTTACTATTGTTCACACAATGAAATGTCAAAAAGGCACTCAACGCAGACGGTTATTAAATGTTGTAACCGTCTTTAAAAAATTAACAAGCTTCATTCTCTGTCTTTCCATGAAAAAAATATTCAATGGTACTTTTTTTATGTTTATCAAGAACTTGTCTATCAAGATGTAGTATTGTAAACTTCGGAAGTAATGATTGTCTTTAAAGTAGTAGTTTCCAAACAATTTTGAACCATTCCACTCTTTGGTATTTCTAAAATTCTGGTGCCTTCTCTAATATTTAATTCTTACATATTCAAAATTTTATTGCAGTTCACATAAAGGAAGCTTAAAAGGCCATTAACTTGGTCTCTAAACAAGCCATTAAAGACCATGGCGTCCATGAAAGAGAAAAATTAAAACAACAAAAAGACACTATTTACATTATTCGGACTATTGTCCTCATCTTTGTCGCCATATTTATTACAACGTTAGGGCCGTTGTACGCCCCGGCAGGTGGCTGGAATGTCGAACTTAATCCTTTATTTCACTCACTGGGGTAGACTGTTCTAGTCCCACGTGTCATGTTTGATGCATGTCAGTTATCAGTTATAGCCTGTTAATTCCCCTCTCCAGTGAGCGAAATAAAGAAACGTTGTAATAAATATGGCGACAAAGATGAGGACAATAGTCCGAATAATGTAAATAGTGTACATAATACCTCATCTCAGAAATATAGACAGATAACAAAAAGACAGTTAAATCTATATAATTTCAAAACATATAATAGAAAACAGAAATATAAAATATTTGAATGAAAGATTATTCTTTAATATAATTTAATCAGTTTAACCATGAAATAATAATGCAAAATGAAATTTGAGCTCACGTTGGTACAGTAAGCTGAAGGGTGCATATCCTACGCATGTCCCACCAAAATACACACCTGATCAAAAATTTAAGTCTACGTGAAAATTTTTTTAAAAAGTCTGTTTTTCATGGAAAAAGTTTAAACATTTCTTACTTATGGTTACTAATTTTATAATCTGAAAGTTTATGTAGACAAAAAGTTATAATCCGAACATTTTATTCAGGAATGGACATTTTTATAAAATTGAGGCGTTTTACACTTGATCAAAACTATAAGACCAGAGAAAACAATTCTATAAAATTGTACGAAAAGTGTACGAAAACATTCAACAACCCAATTTAATAATGACTTCTACCTCCACTGGTTATGATGACTTCAAAAATTCTTTGGGGCATGCTAGAAATTAATGTTTCCATTAAGCTGCGAGGAATATTGTAAAAGTTCATTTTTTGTTGAATATTGTTTGCCATTTCGATAAACATCTCTTGCCATCCATGCCCAAACATTTTCAATTGGGTTCAAGTCTGGTGAGCATGCAGGATGTCTCAAGAGATGGACCCCATTTTCTTGTAGAAAGGTCAAGGTGCGTGGTTTACAGCATTATCCTGTTGGAATATCCATCCATCCCCACACAAACGATGGCCCTCCGTCACTAACGATGCTTTTTGTAGCATGCTAACATAACCAGCCGCTGTCTGACAACCCTGAACCACCTGGAGCTCCATTGTCCCTCTGTAAGAAAAGGCACCCCATATCATTAGGGACCCTCCACCACTATGACGTGTGGAGAAAATTTCAGGAGGCATGTTTTTGTTATGTCAATATCGTTGGAAGCCATCAGGAACATCTAGATTTAATTTTTTCTCATCAGAAATCAGAACTTTCTTCCACTTCTCAATGTCCCATGTTTGGTATTCACGAGCAAACCTTAAACGGTTCACTTTGTGACGTGGAAGAAGCCGAGGAATTTGTTTGCACTTTTTATTTTTGTCGTAAGTGTCGTCTGATGGTTACTGGACTGAAATCAGCATCCGTGGCTGCCTTAATTTGACTAGAAGAAAGTCCACTGGCTTTCACAACAGCCCGTCTTATTCTCCTACTCAATACCGAAGAAATTTTTGGGGGGCCTACCAGTAGACTTTGTGTTTCCATAATTCACACTGTCCTTTAGAAAGTTACAAATCAAAGTTTTACTGTGATTTACCTTAGCTGCGATCGCCCGCTGTGACAAACCTTGATTATGGAAATCTAGAATTCGAGCACGCTCAACTTCGGTAAGTTTGCTTGCTTTAGGCATGGTGACACCTTTACGCAGTGATTGCTAATCTTTAACTGAACTAAAAACATTGGAATTACCCTAGATCTAACCATTTATACCCCCTGGTCTTATAAATTTGATCAAGTGTAAAACACCTCATTTTATAAAAATGTCCATTTCTGAATAAATTGATCGGATTATAACTTTTTGTCTACATAACCTTTTAGATTATAGAATTAGTCGCCTTAAGTAAGAAAAAGGTTATAATGTATCCATGAAAAACAGACTTTTTAAAAAAATTTCAAGTGGTCTTAAATTTTTGATCAGGAGTGTATTACCATGCCGCACCGGTGGGGCATGCGCCCTACGTTGGGAATCATTGGACAAAGACCCAAAGATTTGTGAGTTCAATAACAGGCCACAGCAGTGGTGGACTAAGAGTTGAGAGGTGAATTAAAGTGAAATAACTCAGACATTCAGAAAGGCATGCCACGTAGAACTAGAACAATCTACCCCGGTGGACAAAGAGTTCGGATCGAAATACTTATCACCTGGAGAAGGCTGGAGCATGGTACGGACGAAACGTTGTGAATATGGCGATGAAGATTAGGATAACAATCCGAATAAAGTAAATATGTCATTTTATTTAAATTCTTAGACGTTTCACCTGTGTATTTTCTGTGACATTTTACAGTCTGTAATGTCCTGCAAATTATAAAGAACACATGATCCCAAAAGAATTAACCGAAACGGCTTGGGGCAATAATTACTACGGACTTTTCATACACACTGTTCGTCTTCATAAAATAAAAAATTGTAAGAACTTTATACAAACTGAATATTTTGTTGGCTACATCCTGATGATTCAACCCAAAATGGTGTCATATCTAATCGGTAAACGGGAAAGCGTGTATCGAATATTTATTTATATAATAATACGATCATATATGATGTTAAGACAGCCAAAGATTCGTCAATATTCAAGCCAGGTGGGGGGGTTAATATACACCTGGCGATTGCCTCAGTATAAAACTGACAGTCACACTTACATTTCGTTTAAATTGATTTTTCTAATATGCATTAAAATTTTAAAATATACTTTTTGGCTGTGTATTCAGCATATAGATTTGTAAAAAGAGACCGCTAATAACTTTTCACACACCTATGATATATATATATATATATATATATATATACATATATATGAAGAAATATAGTCTTAAGGTGGGCTATATTTATGAGATAAAGTGCTCAATATCAGAGATAGAGCGTGTGTAAATATAAAATTGAACATTGAAACCAACACTTAGAGGCGACAGGCTGTTTCATGCTAGACGCAATCAATGTTCACTTATATATATATATATATATATATATATATATATATATATATATATATTATTCGGTCTGACTTAACATTGAGCTGTCCGGATTTCATCCTTCTTGGGATTATTGATACGGATTACCAAGATTTTCGTTACTTAACTATATATATATATATATATATATATATGTGTGTGTGTGCGTGTGTGTGTGTGTGTGTCGTGTGTTGTGTTTTGTGTTTTGTAAATAATTATGTGTGTATGTGTTTATGCGTATATTTTATGTGTGTTTGTATAATAGATAGTTAGGTAGATGTACCCCAACTATTCATCAGTGAGATTTTAGATGTCACATACACACAGACAAAGACACAGACACACATTCACACAGAGAAACTCACACAGACACACTAACAAATATGCATATATGCTTACCAGGATGATTATTTGTGGGATTACGTCTTCCTGTGATCGTTATTTGAAGACGAGTTCCTCTTGAAATTCTGGCTCCAAATTCGTAATTTTACGTAATGTTTCTTATCGCTTCAGTAATCTGTCGAGATTCTCTGTTCTTTCTCGACGTTCCATTTACTGCTATTTCGAGTTTTTGTGCCGCCAAGCGGAAATAGTAATATGGGTAACTTCCGGTGCCAACAAATATGTTGGCAAACTCTCACTGATGAAATTTTGCAGAAGTCATTTTTTTAAAAATTTGTATTCATATTTTTTGACTGCCTGCAAGAATCATCCGAATTCTTCCAATCATTTTGCTGACGGCTAAATTCTCTTTTGTTTCCTTCTTTCAAAATTTTTTTACATTCTTTTTTTTTTTTCATCCTCTCTTCTTTTTCTTTTTTCTGTTTATTTTTATTTCTTATTTTTTTTTCCAAATGCTTTCTTGCTCTTCCATATTTTTATTCATTTCATTGTCTTTTTGTTTAATTTATTTCCCTTCTTTTTTGTCTTTTTCAGGCGGCGTAATGAAAAGTGACTAGGAATTGGAGTTCGAATTCCAATCGTGTTCGTTACATTCGTTTAGGCGCAGATAACTTTAGGAAAGCTTTGAGTACAGCTCTTCTTCCTCCTTTATGGGTTCAACAGCAGTGCAAACTGGGCTCTTTAGCTTTGGTTGGCAAGCAGTCGACGAGAAAAACAATGTGAATTCAAAAATGTAATGAACTAATTTCAGTTTTCTCTTTGGCAACGTATAGCACCTGGGAGCCACCCCTGCCAGGGTTACGGCGAAGAGGTCGGCAACAAGAAGTGGTCACTAGCAGAATCTAACAGATCAGCTTTGGCACTGACCTGCAGTAGACTCATACGAAATGATCCTTCATACTGGAAAATAAATAATTATTCTGATTCTTATGGAAACTGCGGGAACTCATAGCGTAGTGCCTTGTGTCTGCTAATCTACTCATAACTGAATAGCCTGGGACACAGAAATAGCAACAGGAAGAGGCGTTTGGATGCTGGTGTTGAGGTTCCCTGTTGAATGATTTTGCCGGCGTTTGTCTGTTTTATTTCTTCTCACTTTCTCTTCTCTTTCTTTTCTCCGAGATTATCTTTTTGTTCTGTGTTTCTTTTTCTCTCTTGTAATCATTATTTTTTTATTTTAAATTCCGGAATCATCTCATATCTCTACTAATCCCTAGACATCTGACAACTTGGACGACTTCAGTCGTATGATTACTATCGAACAAATTTCTCATAGAGTCTCGAGTTGTTTCCTTTATGTTACCAGGAACGGAAGAAGGAACCTCGTTTTTATTAGGTTCTTATATTCATATAAATAACTCTGGCGTTGTTCTTAAAAATCGTGTCTTCACAAGAAATTTCATTTAGATTTTTTTCCCTACCCAACTCTACAGTAAATTTTCAAAAGCATAGCAAAAATTGTTTGTTAAAAGTTTGGTTCGTAAACTGACTTAATCTATTAACTACCAAATTTTTTTAATGCGCATTTTTGCCCCATTTTTTTCTTAGGAGTTAATTTATTCCTTTTGTTTAATTTCAGTAGTTACCATTGTCGTTTTTATAGAAACTAGAACATCAAATATATATGTGCATAAAACATCAAAAAATAATATTGATTAGAAATAATATACTTTTCAAAATAGTCATTATTTTTCTACTTGTGAACTGCAAAATTACGACAGAAATTGTCTTCTTACCTCTAATAATAAAAACTTTAAAGGCTATGTATTGTAAAATACTCCTCTGCAAATGTATTGTATGTAAGCAATTCAATGTAAATACAAGGAATAACATGTAGTGAGTTTAATTTTTAACAGGCTCATGGCAGGTAATGGGTTAATGATGTAGTAAGAAATACCAAAAGGAGGCAACAAATAATGAAAAATGCAGTGGCTGCTGCTGCTGCTACTACTGCTGCTGCTCCTGTGTTAAAGAACAAATAAAAGCAAATTTGACTATTGAAAACTCTTTATATATAATTTAGTCTTATGATTAGAATTAGTTTTATGTTTAGGGTTAGGCTTGCATTTAACGATTTAAGATTTAAAGATTTTTGCTTATAATTATAAAATAAAAACAAATATACAAACTAATAAAAAATCAGTGAAGATATATATTTTTTTCAAAACTATCGAAAATACCAAAATATTCCATGTTTTCCCGGGATATTTATATCTTACGTAGAAAAGTGGCCTAAGAATTCTCATTTAGCCTCCGTTTTTATGTGGGGTGTAGTGGTGGGGGTATACAAGTTCTTTGTATATCTCCTTAGAATATATACATTTTCGGGTTGCATACGTTGAAATATCTTTTTAATACTCAAAATCCTATATCACCGACCATAATTTCTAATCGCCCTCCATTTTTGTTCAAATGCTCATCATCTACCCAAAAGTTGAAATAGCCCACCGGTAGGCGATATCGCCAACTTTATGAAACCCTAACTTACAGGAATGTTCTGTTTTATACATGTTCTCTTCTTCTATGCACCTCGACCTGAAGGGATATGGGTGACCATGGATCTCCACAACTTCTTACCCTTTGTAGCTTTTCATAAGTTTTTCTTTTTTCTTTTTTTTCATTAGCGTATATACTTGAATATAGTGGGAGTTTTAATGATCAACAAAAAATAGGGGGTTGAACAATGCACAGAATATGCGAAAAGAATTATTTTGTCTGAAAAACTATTTGAATGTGAATGACCCTTCTGAAAACTATAGAAAATATCACAAATATTCCTTGTTTGCGGGGATATTTATATCATATCTAGGAATGTGACCAAGTTATCACCATTTCGCCACCCGCGTGTCTCTTTTTTAAGTGTTTTGTTTGGGTTTTTTTTAATACAGGTTCTTTGAATATCTCCTTTGAATATTTTTTTTCGGGTATCATATGTTGAAATATCTTTTTAATACTCAAAATCCGATATCGCCCACCAAAATTCCCAACCACTCACCTTTTTCTATTCAGTTATTCATTTCCGACCCTACGATTGAAATCACCCAACGGTGAGCGATGTTGACAAGGTTGGGAAACCCTGCTCTAATCAATGATTGTCTCTTTACTATGCCTCTCAGTTTATCCATTTACATAAAATTATCCCGCTTGCGTTCCTGTAAATATACAATTCTCTAAACCTCTTTCCTCATTTAGGGTTCCAGAAATTTTAAACGTTTCTTTCTAGTTCTAAGTACACCCATGTGCAAATTAATTGAAACATAACGAATAATTCCATTATTATTTACTTTTTTTCGTATTTTTCCAATGAAACGTGACCCAAATGCACATGTTAGTACTTCATATGTCCATTCCACGAAATTTTTCCACAGATTCTCGATTGGATGTAAATTAGTCAATAGTACTTAGATTTGCTCATTGGTAAGGCTTGCCATTGTATTTGTGCAGCGTTACAATTTTTGTATGCTTCCTTGAAGTAACGCTGATCGCAGACAATGGCAGTAGGACAACTAATCAACAGACAAGACAATAGCATCTGTGCGTGATAAAAATTTGATGCAATCACAGATGACGCAATATTTTTCAAGGCCAAATAAACTTCATCATACAGCCTGAAAATAGATTCATATCACTGGATACCATTGCAAATGACCTAATCTGAGGGAAAAAATCGATTACACCCTGTTACTGGAGTGGGTCTAACAGGGACAGTATGGTGAAAGAAAGGAAACAAAAGTGGTGGTTTCAATTAAGTTGCACAAGGGTGTATGTGAGCGTCTTGTTTCCATTTTCCTTAAGAGTTTCTCATTGTCTAATATTCATTGCTATTTTGGATTACTATTACATAGCATTTCAACCCTTGTTTCTTTCTTTCCAATGTTGCTGTCGATTTTAGAAGTCATCTTTCCGCATTCCAATGAACCTTCGGATTTCTGTGTCATATTTTCCATCCTCTGTTAAAACACTTCCCATTACATGAACGAAATATCGGAGTGGAGTAGCCAAAGAATATATAATCGAAAAGGTTGCTTTAGAAATGTATTCAGGAAAGGACACAAAATTGACGGATGGTCATTAACCTTGTCTGGTCATTTCAACGTAGCAGACTGGTTCTAAATCATTATTGCAACCTATTTATGTTCTTGTAAAATCCACATTTCCGCCGTGGCATAAAAATCTATATATCTATATCCCGTTAGTTCATCTTTCCTTTCGTCTTTTCCGCTGAGCAAACAAAGCAGCTGTAAGACGCGAGTAACGAATAACCGGAAGTCGAAATAAATTACGTAAAGGATGTGATGACAGCCGGGAAGTTGAATGGGGAGCGGGTACAGAGGGCCGCCATTTTTGGTGAGGACGAATGAATGAGGTGACAGAAATATTTAGCAAAAAAAAAGGTAGCCATGGAGGAAGAAAGAAAAAGAAATGCATAAAAGAGTTAGAGAAAATAAAAATGAATTTCATTCTAGGAGGAAAAAAAAAAACCTGAAAGAATGAACGAATGGTTGAAACAAAATAAGTTCTTAAAATGTACAAAAGTTAGAATGAAAGGAAAATAGTATAATTTAAATTTATTGCGTGTTAGTTTGTTCCTGTTTAAACAAATAGTCCACAAGCTAAAAGCGAAATAAAATGAAAAGTCAAGATTAACATGACCTTGACCGAGAAGTGAGAAAACTGAAACATTGAAGGTTAAGGACGCCTACACAATATGTAACGTATCTAAAACAAGGTGAAAACGCTTAAATCGAGGCTGGATCAATTAGAAATTCGATTGGCGGGAAACCTGAAAATAAAAAATTGACAAACAAAAAAATAAACAATTAAATGGTCGTCGAGATGAAAATCAGTAGAATGTGACATCTCAAGACAACAATATTACATGTTGTTATTGCAGTTCTGGAGATGATGTCAAAAAGAATAAATAAATATATGAATTAAATTCTTGGTAACCCTAAAATATGCAAATATAAGTATACTCATAAGTACTTCACACATCAGTGACCACAATTAAAGTTTTTTTTTTTTTCCGAAACGTAAAAAAAGGAAAATCCAATAACAACAGCAATAATAATAATAATAATAATAATAATAATAATAATAATAATAATAATAATAATAATGAAATAATAATAAATAAATGGAAACCACAAAAATGTATCACATGAGAACATCAACAATCCCTGTTGTAGTTGGAGCCCTCGGATTGATTTGACATGATTCCAATAGACTTATTAAAGAGATTCCTGGTAGCCTATCCCTTAAAGAAATACAAAAAATTGTTCTGACAAGTACAGCCCACACTTTACGAAGGGCTTTATCTATATAATTTTTTTTTTTTTCGTCAGTGGAAAGTGTCATGATGCCATTTCTAACCTTAGGTTCCTGGGCGGGACCCGAAAAGAAATGTGTAAACGCCAGAAATGAAAGAAAATAATAATAATAATAATAATAATAATAATAATAATAATAATAATAATAATAATACTAATAATAATAATAATAATAATAAATACCCTGGTGCCAAACCAGGTATATCACTCATGGCTTCTGATTTTAATTAATTATAGATAATGACATTCACATGTTTTGTCTTGGGGAATTAAGATGGGCTACAATAAATCTCCTCTTCAGTATCTTGGCAGTTGCATAACGGTAGCCAGTTGGGTATGTCCACTTGAGGTTGACGAACAGTGCATCACTATTCCTGATCGGGAGTACTGAATTGAAGTATCATTATCAAGTGTGTAGCGGGATACACACACAAACATATATATATATATATATATATATATATAATACAAATATGAAATTTGTCAGCTGATTGATATTATATTCAGCATCCCGCCTCCAGATAACTTTTTAGAAATCGCTGTGTCAATTCTTCAGTAGGTATGAGTAATTGACTGCTTATTTTCTCATTTTCTTTATTTTGTTTTACGTAAAAAACTATAAAAGTGGTCACTGAGGTCAACATCAAGAGGAGATATTGTTTCATACTTGAATCTTTAGGCCATGTATATTCTATTTTGGCTCGAGTATCTATATATACTGGTAAATAATGTATTAAGGTCTATTTATTATCCTAATAATTATGGGGTAGGCCGTAACAGTCATGTTACAAATTATTCTAGAGATTATTGTGTAATCAACTTTAACGCTGAAAGCTTTCGAAATTTTGCTTCTGTTGTGTAGAAAGACTGACTAATCTTCCGTACACATATTATTGAAACAAGAATTCGTCCCTCGGCTATCAATAGCACGTCTGCTCATGGAACAGATGCAAAAAGTGCGTCATAAAGGCGTAGTGCTTTGCGGTTACACATAAACTACTGGCTTCTCTTGAGATTCAACCTTTCTTTATCAACATTTTGTTTTTCTTACAGTCTTACTAATCAGCAACTATGAGAGATATACAAACTTTATAACATTTCAAAGTTTTTTTTAAATTTTATTTTCTCAGGTAAGATAATATTTTACAAAATAACAAAAATTATTTTAAGTTTGGCATTTTAAAAAAGACCACTTTTCATGCCAAATTCCATGGGTAACATTCAAGTTCATTGAAGGTCAAAAATAGCATGTGTCAATTTCTTTCCTTTCTGGATGACCCCCACCCCATTCCCATAACAGTTTACTTCGAATTATATATTTATTTGACTGCAATACAGATAATACAGGCTATATCTCTATTCACCCCGGAGGTTGAATTTAACCTTACTTACCCTAACATTTCTGAGGTAAAACAAATAGTCAATAAAAAAGTCACTCTATTTTTTTAGAAGTTGTTTCATTTAGGAAGCAATAGATTGCTGTGCTGATTACCGAGAATGAATGCTAAGCTCAGCCTCCGTTGGACGTCTTTTGCACAAATGTCAATGTCCCTTCTTCTTTATGGGAGATTATCTATGGAAAATTATGGGAGATTATCTACGGGAAATTATGGGAGATTATATATGGGAAATTATGGGAAATAATCTATGGGAAATTATGTGAGATTATCTATGGGAAATTATGGGAGATTATCTATGGGAAATTAAGGTAGATTATCCCTGGAAAATTATGGAAATTATCTATGGTAAATTATGGGAGATTAGCAATGGGAAATTATTGGAGATTATCTATGGGAAATTATGCGAGATTATCTATGGGAAATTATTGGAAGTAATCTATGGGAAATTATGGGATATTGTCTATGGGAAATTATGGGAGATTATCGATGGGGAATTAGGGAAAATAGTCTATGGGAGTTTATGGGAGATAAACAATGGGAAATTATGGGAGATTATTTATGGAAAATTATGGGAGATAATCTAAGTCGATTCCTTGCACTTTAATCCAGCAAATTCAGCCCTCATCCAACAATGGATTATATGCCGTCTTTCTTCAAAACCTGAGCTATCATGGCTCTCCATAGCTTCTTTTCCTTTAAAGTAACTTTTCATCTATTAGCATCTCTACCTCTGCTCCTTACACGGCTAATTTGATCTCTGTGTTCCTTGAATTACCCTCTGTAGATATTAGATTTTTTATGCCGTTCTTCTTCAATATGTTTCCCAGAAATTTCAATTGACGGAAGATAGATATAACTTAGCAGGTCACCGTTCTTTGTCTCAGCGAGTTTTACCTATGTGTCTTAATACTTTGCTTAATTTCTGTAAAGTATCTTTCGTTATTCCGTGTCGCCTCTGTGTCATACTTTCCATCGTCTACTGTTACACTACCCAAGTAGTTAACTTTTTCGACCCGCTTGATTTGAAGTTCACTTAGTGACGACCGTGCCTCAAATTAACCTGTTTTCAATAAATATCTATACAGTCGCTCGCCGTCACATCATACTAAACTTTGTATAATATATACACACATCTATATGTTCATTTGCAGTAGAAAATACAAACATTCAAGCCATTTCAGTGAGATCAAATATTCGTTCTCATGGCCTTGTGCCAAACTATAGGAAACTTAAAATATCTGTATATACACGTCTAGTATAATTGTTGGATTCAACTTAATCGACTAGATTTTCTGTTTCGCCTTCTCTACTTCAACATTCTCCACGTTTATTTTTCAATGGCTTCCTACAATCAATGAATAAAAAGAAAGAAGTTAAAACAAACAAAAACAATCTAACCTTCGCCCTTTCGAAAATAAAGGATGACAGTGGAATCGGGCGAGTTTCTGACGTCACATAACGGATCAATTAATCGGAGCGACACCTGACGGCAACGCTGACGTCATCGCGATTGAACAAGCGACAGCGTGACGGACAAACGCGGTTGGGGTCGGGGAGAGTGACTCAAACATCGAGAACAAAAGGAGAACACAATCTCTTACTCTTTCTCTATTTCTCTCTCTTTCTTTCTTTTTTTTTTTTTTTTTTTTTCTGCCGCTTATTTTATTTTACTTTCGTTCCGTTCCTGCTTGGGTATTTTATCCGTGTGCATATGTGCGGTATAAGCACACACATATATTTATTAATACAAATACACAAACACATACAGGATTTGTTATAATCGCCCACGTCCTGAATGGACACGTTACACAGAAGAAGATAAGGTAATAGAAAGAATAGCTAATAGAATATTGCAAAGAATGTATGACTATATGCATAACTTTCTTGCATTAGCCAATGGAAAACAAATTAGTATAAAGAAACATCTTTTTTAATAATCTCACCCAGAGGAAGGCAATAAAGTCACTAGGACGCAAAAGGTTACTGAGTGTTAGAGAATATGAGAAAAACTACTATTAAAGAGAAAGAACAATAAAATAACGTCTTTTTTACAAATGCCTTCACGGTAACTGTTCCGATGAGCTGCTTTCGCTGGTTCCCAGACTTCATGAATTTAAGCGTTCAACTAGGCCGGCATTTCGCTCTGACCCTTTCACTGTCGAAACTTTTGAATGTAGCTGTCTCTTCTATTCCAATAGCTTCATGTCTTGCACCTCTAGCCTGTGGAACTCCCTCCCATTTTCCTGTTTCCCTGATAGCTATAATCTGCAACTATTCAAATGTAATGTCAATCGACGTCTCCAGATGCCCTGATTTATCTCCTATCTTTCTCTTCATCCTTTCTTCATCACTCTTATTTGCTCTCGCTCCAACTCTCTGTAAACACTTGCTTGCTTGCTAGTGGCTCCCCGCCATGCTTAGGATGAAACGCTTAAAAAAAATTAGGAAGACAGAATTGACATTGCGTTTAAATTTTTGAAGATCAAAGTTGACTGGGAAAGAAAATGCCGGAAGAGAGCTCCACCAGCGAGAAGTGCGAGGGAAGAAACTGTTACGGTTACAGCTATTTCAAAATGTATTTCAACACCTTGCCGCCAATCAAGTACTGCGCTTAAATTCATAATGTCTAGGTATCATAGCGAAACATTCATCGGAACAATTACGATGTAAGTATTTAGAGAAAAGAAACACAGACAAGATATGGTGGTTTCTGTAGATGTTACTTTTATTGAGAACTTAGGAACCTATCTATCTATCCAGATTTATATATTTACTAGATATTCTCTTTTATATCTCTAATACTTTCAGCATGTAGATGAGCATTGCTCTCTGCAACTTCCTGTCTTTTTATACTATACACACCCACACCCACACACACATATATATATACATATATATATATATATATATATATATATATATATATATATATGTATATATTGAACAATAAAAAATATTAAAAAATTAAAATCTTCAGACACATTGGGTTGTATATTAATATTCCTTCGTTTTTATTATTATTTCATTTAGATTCCTCGACTAGTTTCGGGCAACATGGCTATCATCACGAGAAAAATAATTGTCTGCTTACTGGTAGCAGTGAACGACAGAAAAATATATATACATTCATGATTATATTGATATGTAATGTTAAGCTATAGAAATATTTTTATCAACGCTCTAATGGATAATGTAAAAACAATCTTATAACCTAAATTAATTGAATGTATATTATTATGCATGGAGTAATAATTTGGTGGGTAATTTTTAAATGTCAAAGGTTTTTTTGAAAATAAAGGGCAAAACGAATTTGTGTTTAATAACACATTGACTGCCAGAGATCAATTATGAAATCTGACTTCCAACATCAACTTTATAATAGCCAATAAAAAGAGTTATCTCATGGTTGGCAGACAATGTGTTAAAAAAAAATATTGATGGGGGTCCTGTCAGTGAAAATGCAATTTGTGATTGACCGAAAGGAAACATCAAGAAAACTATATCCTAAATTGCAGATTCTTTGAATTGTATCAAGAATCTCTAATCATATATCAGAATCACCAGACCAGATGTAACAGAAATATTCAATTAATGAACGAATGGTAGGCTTACAAATATGTAAGATAGATTCAGGCGAGAAAAATTGTTTCGACCAAAAGAGTGAACTCACTTTCCTAGCTGCAGACCTTCGAATTGATTCAATATAATATTTCCAATTCATGTCAGCGGAAAGCGTTTGTCAGAGACGCGATGAGCCACTCTTTTGAAGGTTAACATCAACCTTGCTGATGGAAGGCCAAAAAGAATTAACATTGAGCAATTTTGTTTTGGGGAAGCTAAAATTAACAAGTCATTTCTTGCCCCAGTTAACAAAAAATTGTTGGGCATTTTTTAGACCAACTGCCGATTAGACATCCCATTAAGACAGCTCTAAATAGATGTGTCATCAATATAGTTAAGAATTTGCATAATTGCGAAGCAATAACATCGATAATGTAGTTGGTGAAAATTAGGAACATTCTAGGTCTAAGGAACACACCCGGATTTATGCAAAAAGATCTAGAAGGGTGGCCAGCATAATTTTCATTTCTCGAATTGACGAGAATGGTTGATTCAGATTAATAATTCTTCCAGAAATACCATAACCTTACAAATCCAAAAATATTTTAATTCTCCTCGGAAATTCCTAAACACTATAATTATTGAGACGAAATAGGCCAAATATATGCCAATGCTGTCAGGGCAAATAACTTCCTTTGCATAGTAACGTAATATGCAGTTGTTTGTCTCTTCCAGGAGGGTAGACGGACGCCTTAACATTATGGACGGATGTATATAATTTTTAGCAGGACAGATAAATACTTCCTCTCTGTGAAGACTCAGACAAATATATGTTGCTTCTACCAGAAAAGACAACCAAAGTGCATTTATCAAATGTAAATAGAAAAAAATCTGTACTTTCTACCGAGGTAGAACCTAACTACAACCTAATCCATAAAAATAAATAAATGTATGTAAATTGTACCGTGGTGGACAATAGCTTTACCATAAAAATAAGTAAATGTATGTCATTTGTACCGGGATAGACAACAGCCATATCATAAAAATAAGCAAATATGTCATTTGTACCAGTGCAAGTTACTGTTTTATTTCAGTGGAGCCAAAATCAGTCAACTGTATCTATCCAATAGATTTATAGACTCAAAATGATCAAATGTAAATCATTTCTACCAAAATATGTAACTCTCTAAACCTGTGTGGCTCTTTAGTTGATTGAGTCCTTTATTTGTTTAACGGCATTATCAACATCCTTAGGGGTTATTTAATGCCAAAATTTAATTTTCTTGGGAGCTTTGAAATAAGAAAACCATGGTATATGTCATTCAGCTTTCACAATTGAATCCATGGTAGATGATACTCAGCATTTGTGTATATATATGTTTGTGTCGGTCATATTTTCATGTCGTAGTTTTGTTGAAGTTATATTTTGGAATACACTTTGATTTCTTTAAGAAATTGTTGGATATTATATGGATTAATGCCCTGAAAGAATTCTTTCATGTTGGTTTTTTGATTTTGTTTAGCGGCATATCAACACCTCTATGGGTTATATAATGCTGAAATCTAAATAATTTGAACTCAGTTTTATGGATTCAACTAAATATATTTTGAACGTGATTGCATGCTTTCAACTCCAGATAAAATATATTGGTGGTCATTTTTCTTTAAAAATATATTGTTGAAGATTTTTATAAAAAATATGTATTAGTGTTTTTTTTTATATATAAAAAACAGTATTGCTGTCATTTTTACTATAAAAATGTATTTTCGTACTTTCATGGTGTTTTGTAGCTAGGACCCTAACAGGTGCTACCACCCGTTCCTCAAAAGCTCCAAACTGCCGGATGTAGTTTATCGTCATACCCAGGTACTTTAAAAACGTTTACATTATGAAGAAGAACAAAATGTAGACTTTTGTGACGGCTGCGTCAATGCAAGCAAAAGCGATCGTTTTAATTTAGTTAAAACTAAACGGTTCTAAGTCCATCTAGATCTAAAAAGAGACAATGAATTTTTGGTCCAACTCAATTTTTGGTTACGTGAATTAACTTAGTGCTACCAAATAACTTTTATTTTCTGTTGCTCTTTAAGGAAAATCACTGATCAGGTGACATAAATGATAACACCGTAGTCATTTATTATATCTCATCGACCGGAATCAAGATTATAAGGTCACGATGAACACCACAATCCTGTCATTGACTAATATAAGATGCGCTTTACCATCGCTACATACGGTCTTGAAATCAGAGTTGTCCTTCTCCCAGAAAGGTTACCATCCATGGAAAGGGATATCATTCGTCGTTGCTATTTAACTGAGAGCAGAAGAGTTGTGTTCATAATTTTATAAAGATATTTTGTATAAAATTGCTTTCAAAATAACTGCCTCTCCGAATATATGCAGAAAGCTAAATACAACAAAAGAATTCATGATTTTGTAAGTTGAAAATGCTGCAAACATTCACAGGACGTGTTTATGAAAAACTCGTCCTGATGTCAATATAGTAAGGAAATAGGTTACTTAAGTTAATAGTAAGCTTTGAGAAAATGACCTTAGTGATAGGCTCTCCAGTGGCAGGCCTGTTGCTAATGAGGCTAATGCCAAACGGGCTGATGCTCTCAATATAACTCTGCGAATGCCTTCAGTTGAGCAATGGTTTTACCTGCAGGTTAGTTCATTCCCTTGGCTATTCAATGTTATATGCAAAATGGATTTCCAGAATACCATCTGACATTCTTAAATTGCCAAGAAACCAATAAAGAAGCTTCTTCAAGAGCGTATCTGTTTGCTTCTCCCAGTCTTTTCTATGTAGGGACATATCGTTGTATGGAGCTGAATGCAAAGGACATTATGATCGTTATTAATGGCCAGTCCTCTAAAGAATCTGACATCAGTGCAGGCCTCCTTCAAAGTTCTCAACATTCTTTCGGTTTTATATTACCAATCTGCTTAAGAACATTAGTAAATATATGTATATATAATATGCAGAGAATACCAAAGCTTCCACCATACAACCCATTTCCCACAGAGGAAACATTGCTACGCTATCGCGTCTGTATCGGTATTTTTATGGCAGATTTTTAAGCGGGGTATATTCCTTAGTTTCACCATTTTAGACGATCAGATCGAGGACCCAACCCTGCCGCATACACAGGGTCGACTCACCCTCATTCTCATCGTATTACGACCATTACAATCTTCAAGTCTACGGTTAACCTTTATCTATCCTACATATCTTTATAATATGCACTTTGTACTTCCTTACAAGAACCTTATTCAGTAAAACTCTACCTTAAGTGAATCTTGGGCCTTGTATTGCGTGAACAATATTATAAAACATTTCTTTGGCAAACGCAAAGGACGTTGAGAGTGGGTGTTTATTCAGATGTCGTTCTCTGCAACAAAAACAAATAAATATCCCAATATTGATTATCGTTAACCAAATACGTTTGTTTATAAGACTTATATCGATTACGTCTAATCAGAAAATTGTCACTTGCTTTGTCATTCGTTTCTTTTTATCGGAGACCTTCAAACCTTCAGATAATCGGAAGAACCAATTTTTCACATACGTTTTTCGTACATCATTATTCTTCACACACACGCACATGCGCGACCGCGTGCACACAAACAAGGGCACACATATATGCTCACGGATACACTTACACACAAACACTAATAAAATCATAAACACACACACACGCGCATATATATATATATATATATATATATATATATATATATATATATATATATATATATATATGACACGTCCTTATATAAGGAACCAGTATCAAGAGGCAGAAATTACAAACCCACGCCTAACCCTTAATCTATATATACACTTAAATTAGACTTGTATCCCGATTCGTCAAAAAAGGCAACGCCCTTTTAGAATTTTGTAAGCATTTCCCCCTTCCAACTTAAACTATATAATACTATTTTACTTAAAAAAGTAAGTCATTTTTTACGTAAGTTATTCAACATCGATAGAGAATGGAACAAAAATTATCCTTCTAAGTTTAATGTCAAGTTTAGTTTTTACTTTCAAACTATGGTAATTTCTATGTCGCAATGAATACATATTTTTAAATAATAATAATATTATATATATATATATATATATATATATATATATACATATATATATATATGTGTTTGTGCATTGAAAGGCTTGTTTTGCAATAATTTCAAAACTAAAACGGATACATTTAAAATTTTAAGGATATCTATAACAGAGCGCGTTCGCAACGGAAGGGAGATTTTATTGCAGTTATAATGTTTGCTTTCGTAATTTAACCTTGAAAATGATGATCTTAGAAAATATCAAAAGTACTTGTGCTAAAAAAAGAAAAGAAAGTACGACGTCTTCCTTGATGAATTTAATCTTCAAGAAGCTAATTAGACAACGGGAAAAGATCAGTATAAAAATAGATACAATATTTCTATATTATTCAGTGAAACATTTTGAATGAAGATATGCTGCCTATATATATATATATATATATATATATATATATATATATATATATATATATATATATATATATATTCATACACGTTTCATTAAATAATATAGACAAGTGTTGTCTTTATTTTATGTAATTTCTTTTCATAACGTCTGATAAGTTTAATAACATTATCGTTGAACGAAGAAAGAAATTCACAATATCGATCCATATTTTTTTATACAATCTAAGCTTTCGGCTTACTTAAGCCATTATCAAAGATGTCAATTACAACATTTTAAGCAATATACGGACAAGACTGTGATGATAGTCTGTCATTGTTTACATAGAAGATTTCTAAGCAACGATAAACACGCGCATATAAGACGCTAGAAGCGAAAATCGCAACGCATCTCATGACGTCACACATGACCACAAGAGAGTGAATTGTAGAAGTATGACTCGAAAGCCGTTGGTATAAACCAATGGCTTCTGTTACCAATAATAGACATTTAAGAATATTTGTAGAGATGCCATTATTGATTTTGTTTAGGTTGGGTTTCAACTGTTTGATGTACAATGCTTCAAGGATTTTTAGTTTTTGTCTATTGTTTTCATGTCGAAGTATAATTGTGTTTTCGACAAGTATTTTACGGAATTGTGTGTATTTTTAAAATCTGTAAATATCTTATTTTCGAGGTTCGACATGTAGAAATTGCTAAATGTCGGACCCAGTACTGAACCCATGGCGACACCATCACGTTGTATATATATATTGTTATTATGATGGAAGAAAGGGACTTCAGTAGTACAAGCTAATAGTTGTTTTCTTAATATATTAGGATTAAATTTAAGTGGGGGTAAAGATGAGCTACTGTATATATTTCTTATAATTATGTCAATAGTTTCACTAACAGGAACATTGGTAAATAAGTTTTCAACATCAAGTGAAGCCATGATTTCATTGTCAGGTTTTTCACTTTTTAGGATTTGGATTACTTCTAATGTTGGCTTAACACTATATTTACTAGGAAGATAGGGAATAATAGGTTGGTTAATGTATTTTGTTAGATGATATACAGGAGTTGGAATTTGCGATATGATAGGACGGAGAGGATTTTTAGGTTTATGTGTTTTTATAGTGCCGTATATGTAACCAGGTCTATAATCACCAACAATTTTAGGGAGTTTTAAAGAATCCTGTTCAGCATTATTAGCATTAATAAGTTTATTAAGCTTTGATTTTAGTTGGTTGGTCGGGTTCTTGTTAAGTATTTTAAACTTTATGTGATCATGGAGTATGTGGCCAAGTTTTTGTTGTAATCCAATTTGTTTAGGATGACAAAAATGTTCGTCTTATCAGCTTTTTTTTACAATAATGTCAGGGTGGTTGCATAGTTCTTGTGCGGCAATTTTCAGTTGTTTAGAAAGTATTTTTGAGGAGTCTCTGCTTTTATCATGCCAATCCTTGAATGGCTCGGCCTTAAGTAAGTCTTTAAATTCTGGTGTAGTTTCTATTAGTTGTTCATCCTGGAGTTTAACGATGTTTTGGTATAGGGTCTCAATTTCTACTTTTTTAACAAAGTCGATTGTACTTACAGTATATATGGCAGTTAGGTCCAAGGTTAAGTAATTCTTTTTGGTGCTTAGTTAGTTCATAGTTGGAAAGGTTAATGTACTTATCCGTTTTGTTAGGAAGAGTGATATTACCTTTGTATAATGTATTCAGTTTTTTTAAAATAATTTTAAATCAGTGTTGAGCTTCAGATTTATTGGTAATTTCCGTGAGTCTATGTGTAATTTCCTCCAGTTGGTCCGGGGTAGTTATATCCTTTAGTTTATCGTTTGTTGCTGTTGAGATTGTTCAATTTTTCTTTTGCTATTTCAATTTGCCTTTTCACAAGTCTACATTTGTAATTCCAAGTATTGATAGTATTGTGGGCTGCTGGATCATGTAATTTAAATCGTGTGTAATTAGGCAGCATCTTATCAGACGTTATGAAAAAAATTTACATAAAATAAATAGGCAACACTTGTGTATATTATTTAATGAAACGTGTATGAATGAAAAGATGCTGCCTAAATACACACAATATATATATATATATATATATATATATATATATATATATATATATATATATATCGAAGCCTCTTTTAATAAAATAGTGCTCGATGTAATATAACAGAGCTATTAAATATATATTAATAAATATACATTTTTTCTTTATCGGTAGCCCGACTCGGAGTTACTAGCAAAACGCAATGTTCAGGTGTCTCTAGTCAGCTCCTGAAGAGTGCGTTTTACATGAAACTCCGTGACGGGCTACCGATGAAGAAAAAAAAATATTTATTAATAATAAATTGTAAAAGGAGGCTGAAAAGAGCCTCGCCTAAAAGGGATAAACACTAAAATTGCTCAAAACAAAAATCCAAAATCGAAAATGTAGAGTAAATATATATATATATATATATATATATATATATATATATATATATATATATATATATATATATATCAATTTTGTTTAATACTGTTTGTTATAAAAACAAAGCATTTATTTAAATATTTGTATCTATAAAAATGATGTATAAACATAAAAATGTCTTAAAATAATTGTCGGACTTTGTCCATTTCATAATGTGTGACGTCATTTGTTTACATTTTGATGCGATTTGAGCAGATATGAATGTACGTGTGAGATTCATGGAAGATTGAAATTTAAATAGTAAAATCGACCTTGCTAACCGAACGATCCTCTGTGGCCAAATCGGTTAAAGTCACGTCAAGCTAAATGACGGTTCCTCATAGAATACAGGTTCGATTCCTGTCGAAGGACGAATATTTTCTGTGAAAATTTCTCTGACATTCAGGCCGGTAAATGTTGTTTAATACTGTTTATTATAAACAGAGCATCTATAAAAAGAATATATAAGCATAAAAATGTCTTAAAATATATATATGTGTGTGTGTGTGTGTGTGAGAGAGAATGGGGGCGCTATAAACACAGCGTTTGTCATGTCGGGCACTAAGAAATATAATGTAAATATTATTAAGAAAAATGAACTTGACAAAAGAATCTCAAATTTACACTTCAGATATTTTCAAGCAGTTTGACTTGCACGTTTTGCAAAGAAAGAAAGAAAGAAAGAATGAAAGAAAGAAAGAAAGAAAGAAATAATAATATGAACATTACCGTAGGATCGTGCGTCAACATCATTTTTAGAGAGAGGAAACGGAAATCGTTTTTTTTTCTCTTTCTTTTCTAAAAACATCTGAACACGTAAACACCAAACAGTACAAAACTGACCCACGATTAAATTCCTCGTGAAAAATTACATCTATAAACCTGTTTTCAAGGATTCAGGTAAGCCAGAGATTGGATAGTTCTAAATAAATTGTATGAAAATCTTACCCGGATGTTTGTGATTTAGAATAAAATGGAATGTTGGTTATCGAACGAGATGATCGGTTAATATTTTACTAGGATAATTGATTTTCTGGGAGAAGTTAATCTGATCATCAAAAAGAAAATCAAGTATAAAGGGTTTGTTTTCATTCAGTCAGGCAAATAAGTAAAACACCCATATCACGTTGAGAAACCGGTTTTCATACAATCACCGTAGTTAAGCAAAGTCGAACCTGTTCAGTACCTTGATGGGTGACCGCTTGTAAGTTTGGGGTGTTGAAATGGATAACGGCTCAGAATGAGAAATCAATGAGCCGTGTTCTTCTTCCAGTCAGGTTCGTTATATGCAATTACCTTGAGAAAGGCATGAATCCAACGGAAGCTAGGTCTAGTATAAGTAAAATCATTATTATTTCCTAAATATTCTTACAATCTAAAATATTTTTTGGCCTTAAATAATCTGAAAAAGATTGATAAGCCGTAAAAAACAATTAATCAATCGTTGCTTCAAATTCATGATTATGTTATCTGTCGTCTAAATAAAGCTGAAGGTAATTATAAAAAATACATTAATAAAAAGTCTACAGGAATGGCAGTAACTTCATGAGAGACGTTAAATTTCTGTAGTTCACTGGAGTGATCGAGAAAATTCTAAAATATCCTAATTCGTAGGAGAAAATAGGTTTGCTTCTTGTCCGGTTCACACTCCTCCTTCTAGAGTCTACTACATACTTCTAACGTCTCCGCCTAAACCCTGAAATTTTATTTATTTATTTCTTCAAAATGAGTAGATAGTTTCACCTATCGTTCGGTTCACACTCCTCCCCGGTCTTTTCGACAGGAGTAGAGGTCATATTCCGATTTCCTCTAATTTGCTTTTCATTCTCTTTCACTGATATATATATATATATATATATATATATATATATATATATATATATATATATATATATACAGGATATTAAAGCAACATCTAAAAATAGCTCAGGCGATTGTAAATTACTGGCGAGTGAACGAAGAATTTCCGGTTCACACTCCTCCTTCTAGAGTCTACTACATACTTCTAACGTCTCCGCCTAAACCCTGAAATTTTATTTATTTATTTCTTCAAAATGAGTAGATAGTTTCACCTATCGTTCGGTTCACAATCCTCCCCGGTCTTTTCGACAGGAGTAGAGGTCATATTCCGATTTCCTCTAATTTGCTTTTCATTCTCTTTCACTGATATATATATATATATATATATATATATATATATATATATATATATATATATATATATATATATACAGGATATTAAAGCAACATCTAAAAATAGCTCAGGCGATTGTAAATTACTGGCGAGTGAACGAAGAATTTGGTTTCAAAGTCTTTTACATACTTGTACATATATGTGTGTGTGTGTGTGTTGTACAAGACTTGAGGGCTTTACTCTGAGCAACTAATCGAATATGACGAAAAAAGATAAAAATGAAATTTTCTTAGAAATTAGTCATGAACGGGAGGTTTATATATATATATATATATATATATATATATATATATATATATATGGTGCGGCAAAAATACGTCCCATATAATGGTAATTATTAGAAGTGACAATAGAATCTTAATCTAGTTAATACCTTACTATGATGCAGGTGATATTTCTGCTGCGCCCTTTACATTATACGGATTATATGATCGACTCTCGAGATTCGACGTATGAGGGTCAAGCAGATCAGTTTCCAGGAAACCGACAGCCCGACACCGGCACATGAGATTTGATTATAGTGGTGAAGGCCTCGTGCAGGACCATCCACACTTTTTGGAGGGACGAATACAGAGACCTGGTGCACCGAATGCCACAAGCTTCCCAAACGACCCTCCGCAGGTTTTGAATTCAGAGTTGTCCTTCTCCTAGACCAGTTGCCATCCAAGGCTATAGAACCCAGTCTGCCCTGCTATTTTACCCATAGCTGGAGGGAGAAGAAGAGGATTCATCCCTTTCCCAAGGGTATTAGCACGTAGGTGAATATAATGGATTCGACTGGAATTCGAACTCGGCTCTCCGATTCCTCAATCCAAGCCTCGGATTATATATATATATATATATATATATATATATATATATATATATATATATACAATCGAACTAATATATTTATTTTTATAAAAATAATGGAAATAATGTTCAGCATCAATAAGTTCCCAGATGTAAACTTTTCCCTCGTATACAAATTAAATCGGCTCTCATTTTGAATAATTGAAGTTAACTAAATAAATGTGTGTGTATCACTGGCCGTGTTATAGTTCAGTTGTTATAAAAGCAGATCAAGGATTATCTTCGTAATCCTGTAAACAATTCTGGGTTGGATATTCAGTGTCCTTCCGAGTCGGATAGCTATCATTTCCAGATTTAATCTTTTGTGTTAAACGAAATTATAGAAAGCGGGTGAAGATAATGATGAGTTGTCTCACTAGACTCACTCACCATTTACAGCGAGGCGATTCAGAAAGAACTAGAAGTCCTAACAGGATTTATTACTAGTGGCTACAATCTTAACAAGTTAAAATATTCAGATGATAAATTGTTCATAGCAGAAACACACAGGAAACTGTATGAAATTCTAGAGAAGAAAAGATTAACTATCAATTTTAACAGGTCCGAATGTATGATAGCCAGCAAAAGGAGGAGCCTAAGGAAGGAATTGCCAATTAAATATGCCAAAATCAAATAAATATGGAAATTTAAATATCTGGTAAGTGTTTTAACAGAGGACGAAATCTGAAGGCGCATTGGGATAGCGAAAGATGCCTTACTAAATCTAAGCAAAGTATTAAGAAACAGGAAAAGTTTTCTTTTAAAAAAAGTGCTGAACTATTGCGTAATCTCAATCCTACTATATAGCAGTAAAGGTTGGATAATTTTTATACATATGAAGAACAGTCTTCAAACAGATATGTGGTTCTACAGAAGGATACTGAGAATACGATGGAGCGAGCTTTTGAGCAACGAGGAAGTTTTAAGGAATATAGAATAAAAGAGAGCACTAATTTTTGTTTGAATTTCTGTGACAGAAATTATCATAAATTTACATTATTTACAAGCGGTATATTGTCCTGATCTTTGTTGTTGTTATCGCAACGTTTCAGCCATTATGCTCGCCCCGGCCTTCATCGGGCTACTATCAATTCAAGTAGACTTCATGGAATTTTTAATTGAACACTTTATTTAAGTTAAGGGTAAAGATTGTTCTCGTTTCGCTGTGTCTGTCTAGAGATTATCTCGTCTTGTTCTTATTTGAGTATTTGCTGTTCACTTATTTCTCGCTCCGATTTTTACGTATTCCAAGAAAACATTACCCGAAACAAGGATTGAACTCACAATGGCTCAGTCACCAAATCCACAAATAACCGCTCTAATCCACTAGGCAGTGGTTCCGTGGAGAATTTGGAGATTTAAACCTAATCAGCCTGATGATGATCGCTTTTGCTGCCTAATGTTAAAAAGAGAAAGAGACAGTTGAAATTTCTAGGATACATACTGAGGAAAGAGGGCTTGGAGAATTCGGCACTCACAGGACATATTGAAGTAAAGTGCGTTTGATTGGGAAGGATGGTGAAGGAACAAAACTACCTAAGAGCTATAAAGGCTAGAACATTCTAGCGAATCATGTTGACTCACGTCCTCAAGTGACACGGCACAACCAAGTCTGGTAGAAAAAATATAAAACAATTTTCATAGAGAAGAATTTTATTTTGTAATTCAAGAAATAAGTCGAAACAAGGTTTAATATCCGACATAACAAATTTCTGATCGTATAAACAATGAAGTTTTCAGATATATCATGTAGAAAAGCTATTGTTAAAATATTTTATTTCACAAATATATATGCTGCATTATTTTCTCTTTTTAAATGAAAACCGTACTGAACCTTGAATTATGGGGCTGTTTTCTTAAACACTAGAAAAATCTTAAAAAGACTACAGCTAAAAACAATTGTGCATGATTAATGTGGAACTTACAATTTCGTTGTATTTTCTTTATGAAAATATTAAACTTTGATCATAAACAAGGTGTTCAATATTGACAATTACCGAAATACCCAATTCCGTGTAGACAGTAGACATCACCTTATATTCAAGCCAAAGTTCGCAAGGAAATTGAGATGCTTACGAAAATTTAGGATTAATTAATGTGAACTCTTAACTGTATATGAAATTTTAAAATAGAAAAAATAATAATAAACACACAACGCATTTTAAATTTACTGTTTTTTTATCCTTTTCTTTTGGTGTATAAAGCACAAGCTTCACTACGATTGAGTGTTGATGCTGAGGTTGCCATTTCAAGTAGGATTTGTGTGATGGAGTTCCTAATCCCATGACGAACCGATTCTAGATTCTGTTCCATTCTTTTGCGGTTAGAGAACTCAGTCTGTCTAGCTATTAACCCCTAGCTAGAGGGGAAGAGATGGACACATACAATTATAAATTTACTTTAATCATATAAGCTAAGATTATGACAAGATTTTTCAAATAATTCTTTTCATCATTATCTATTGTAGTGTTTTAGTTATCTCGTCGTTTATTTGTTGCTGCTGATTAATATTTTCCGAGTGTGAAGATGAAATTTTGGTAATAATTTGAGTTCCGTCTAACTTGTTATAACCCGTGTACAAGTCGACCCCCATAATATTTACCTTTGCATTTAAATCAGAAGTCTCTACTTATACGCGGTAATTATTTTCTCGTAAATCGCTTCACACCTGTTTTCTTGCCTTTTTCTCTCCTCCCTTTCTTTCGCCTCTCTTAATCCCTTCTTGGGATTAAAACCTTATTAAAATCCCAAATTTTCTCTCGTTTCATCCTCCTTTCACTCTTAGTCATATTTCTAAATAACGACCCCCCCCCCAATCACTTGGCATTTTATAACATTTAAATCTCACACAACCCTTCTGCTTTCATCTAATTTTTCTCTCTCTCTCTTTCTCTCTCTCTTTCTCTCTCTCTCTCTTTCTCTTTCTCACACACTCATCACTCTCTCCCTCTCCATCTCTCTCTCTCGTGTTTTTTTTTTTTTTTTTTTTTTTTTTATCTCTGATCCTTCTTTCTGGCCCCCGGGCACCTACCTAAAGAGATCCCTAATATCGCAGCTGGAAGGCACTTGAGGCCCGCCCCATTTTCAAGTACGCGCACATTTCTCTAACCCTAACCCACCCTCCCGAGTCGTAGATCAAATCGCTGATCGACATTCCGTTTCCATCTTGACTCACTCTGATTCCCGGATCGTTGAAACTTGGCTCCTTTCTGGATATATCGTTTGTCGATGCTCTCCATGCAGTCACCCACCCAAAGCTTTATACGTAAGAGGCATTTCTTCGGTTTACTTTAAATGAAATCTGATGGCATTTCCTAATGATTGCGGTTACAATGGGTCTTCTTAATTGTATCACATGTAAACTCTCTTTCAGCTTTATTTTGAGTTGAAGCGTTTTAATTTCTAATGTCTTTGTCGTTTCTCTAAATCAAAATCATTTACAAATAGAATACGAGCCTTAGCGATAAAAAAGGCAAAATAAGGCATAAATACACTTTTACTTGATTTTAGCATCATTTCATTCATCCATAAAAAGATTTGCTTCTCACTTTTCACATTGATACCAGAGATTTCTCTCACGACCAGTACCTTACTAGAGCAACAAAACATCAGTTCTTCACAGTCTATGCAAAAGTTCAACTGGTTTTATCTATTTTGTCGAAATAAGCACACTTTGGTCGATGCCTATATTCAAATTGTTCTGTTCTCCTTCTAACAACTGGTGTTGAAGCTTGATGCTCGTTTAATGGTTACAGGTTTAGGGTTAGGTTTAATGGTTATAGTGTTAGGATTAGGTTTAATGGTTACAGCTTTAGGGTTAGATTTAATGCTTAGAGGTTTAAAGTTAGGTTTAATGGTTACAGGTTTAAGGTTAGGTTTAATGGTTACAGGTTTAGGTTTAATGGTTACAGGGTTAGTGCTAGGTTTAATGGTTACAGGTTTATGGTCAGGTTTAATGTTTAGAGGTTTAAGGTTACAGGGTTAGGCTTAATGTTTACAGTTTTAGGGTTAGGTTTAATTGTTACAGATTTTGAGTTAGGTTCAATCGTTACATGTTTAGGGTTAGATTTAGTGTTTCGTGTTTAGGGTTAGGTTTAATGGTTACAGGTTCAAGGTTAGGTTTAATGGTTACAGGTTTAGCGTTAGTTTTAATGGTTACAGATAATATAACAGAGAAATCGGTGAGCAGAATTCGAATTCCAACCGATATCGAATTCAAGTTGATTTCGTTACGTTCATTTTCTTAGCTGTCCACAGATTAAGAGTTAAGCAGCACTGAAGACTGGCCACTGTAATCAGTGGTGGTGATTCGATAAAAACACCGAGAAGTCCGAACCAAATCTGGTGGTGCATTGGCCTGTAAAAATGTACGATGACTTATGTCACATGTGAGATCCGCAAGCGGAGACAATGTCTAATATTTAGCATATGTTTCAAATGAAAGCGAATTATGTGAAGGTTTTTCTTTTGGATGTGTCAAAATGAATGTTATGCAAATAGAAATACATTGAAAAACGCTCATACAGCTCTAGTGCATACACATTAACGAAGAATGCTTGCTCTAACTCCCAAAACAGCGTGACATGCACATATGCGCTTTTGAGATATTTCAATATGCACTTAAATCAGCTTAAATCCACATCTCTCTCTCTCTCTCTCTCTCTCTCTCTCTCTCTCTCTCTCTCTCTCTCTCAGTGCTAAAAAAGTTACAAGCTAAAGAAAAGGTTACAGGCTTAGCAGCTCAGTGGTGATGGGGACTGACTGGTCACATTCAGTGCCTCGAAGACCAAAATCCATTCCATCACCGCCAATTGACCCCGAACTGTCTTGAGTGCCTCTTGAGCCTTAAACTAACCTCAAATCTCAAGTGGAACTCATATACAATCCATCGCTATAGACTCTAGTAAAATAGTCACTTACTTTGTATCACTCTACAAAATACCTGACTTCTGTCATGCATGGACCAGATCAGACCAAAAATTGAGTACTATCTGGGTCAGAGCTGCTTGTACACACTTTCCAACCAGGACAGAATTCAAAAGCGTCTACGGGGCCTTGTGGGTAATTAATTATTTTATACTCTACCGCCTCATCGGAAGTCTCTTGGTACTCTATCGTCGTTTCGATGGCAAATGAGATCCATTTTTTAGTTCCTCTAGTTCAGACCTTTACAACTAACACCCGCTATGCCATGTGTACTGGGACAAATAATGATCCATTCGCTCAGTATTCAATTAATAAAGAAAGAAGCTCCATTCGTCTAGTTTCGAAGAACCTCTACATGTCGAATAAACACCTGAGTAATTGCTCCTAATCTCATTTTGGATCAACTGTTATCTTTCCTACATATCCTCATAATCTACACTTCTTGCTGCCTCCTCTTATGCTTATACATCAAACACATTAAGTAACCTCTACCTTAAGTAGCTCTTGGGCCTTCAATTTGGTGAGCAATTGGTAAAAGATACAGTAATAAACAATAAACGACGAAATATATTTTATACGGTGACCGCTAATAAATAATAATATATTTTATATATAGCTACACTTCAACCTCTTTCTTATAGGGATGTGGCGAGTCTCTCACAAAAAGAGATGCAAATGAAAATTCCGAAGAATTTGATCAGAGATCAGTCACTCATCGCCAGTCTCACCAGTCAGCTAAAATAGGACTCATCATTTTACAGATGAAATTGCTCGATGTAACTGTAAATTCTATACTAACAGTTTCTTCTCTCTCTTCTCCCTCGTAGAGTTCTTTTATGGCGTTTGGCGTTCCAATTAACTTTCAACTTCAAAAATTCAAATGCAATGTCAATCGTTATCTTCTGTTTGCTTAATTTCTGTTCTTTTATTGTTCTCGTTCCTTAATAATGTTTTACTTTTTCTCATATTTTTACACACTCATTAAACCCTGAAATCTTAATAAATTTATTGCCTTGCTTGGGGTGAAATGATAAAAAAGAAAATCAACCACGAAATAAACAATTTCATTTTATAATAATGGTCTTTCTTTTCAAATGTATTTTGCGCCTTAGGGTACCTTTATGTCCATAACTGGCCACAAACACACACACACACACACACAAATATATATATATATATATATATATATATATATATATATATATATATATATATAATAAAAAAAATAAAAACAAGCAAAATAATTTAACCCAAATAAATAAATAAACGAATAAACGACTTCCAGTAAAATAACCGCCAAAATAGATTACCCACAATGCACCACTGACCCGTATATATAAATAGCCGAGAAAAATAACAGCACTCGTGGCCTGACGATTGCATCTAGCATGAAACAGACTGTCGCCTCTAAGTGTTCACTTTTATATTTACACACGCTCTATCTCTGATATTGAGCACTTTATCCCATATTAAGACTACATTTCTTTATATATATATATATGTGTGTGTGTGTGTGTGTGTGTGTGTGTGTGTGTGTGTGTGTGTGTGTGTGTGTGCATTCCTTTCTTTGTAGTGTACATGTCTGGTTTAATTGGGAACATCCCATCGCGCGTGTCCTATGCTTCAACCATATATACTGACGCTGAGAATCGGCGGGAGAGAATTATCCTTATATCCTTACTATAAAATTCAGTAAGACTACGGCGACTCCAAGCGGCATTATATACCAGAGTGTGTTCTCTTCACTTAAGATCGGAGATAAAGTCATTAATAAAAAATTGGCGGAAGGAAAAATTATTCGATGCCTTGGTAGTATATGATGTACATTGTCGAAGGTGGACGATACTGCTTTTGTCATATAGACAAACTAGAATGTTTATACACATAAATACAAATAGAAACATTTACGGTTTTTCAGTTGGACTTGGAGGTCGTTAATTTATTGAAACTTGAGATTCTCCTTGAATTTAGAAAACCACAAATTTTACTAATGTTGGATTAAAACATGATTATCCAATGAAATTCAAACAAAACAAAAGTAAAAATACCAGAATTACTTTCTTTTTCTTCATATTTCATTCTCTGATGAAACTTTAATAAAAATGAAACATATTAGATATATATATATATATATATATATATATATATATATAAAATTATTTATTTAAAAATATGATTCCAACACGCTACATAAGATTTCTCATGTTTCAAAACAATAACCGAAAACTTCAATATAATTATTTGAATTAAATTGAATTAAAGTACAAAGCTCTGTTCCATCTTCAAGCGAAATTTTTTGGGAATAACTTATTTCTGAAGTTTACGTGTTTTAATAGCATATTCATTATTGAAATCAAAATTTCTATGGTAACGGCTAGAGCAATTGTCTAAAGAAAAGGGGCGTAAGGTGTTAATAATTTGTATCAATATCTCAGTTACATTCACAGATGTCAAGTCAGGGTAAGGTTGGGGTGTCTAAATTTAAAGCGGAAGATGACATCGTCTAGTCTGGTTAAGTGTCTATGGAGATTTTTTTTATTTTATTTTTTATTTTTTTCCTGAAAGGGTTTTGTGTATATAAAAAAAAAAACTGTCATAATTCGCTAACATTTGTTTTTTTGACGACTTCATAAAGTTTTTTTGGGGTTTTTTTGCGGGGGTGGGGGGTAGAGCATTTAAACTTTTTATTTAGACTATGGAGTTTAAAATTTGTATTTATTATTTTATTGTTTGTTTGTTTTTTATGCTAATTATTCAATGCGAAAATTTGCTGATGTCGGTAAAAAACCGTTAACTCATGTCTATTGTTTAATAAATTTTTATTATTTAGAAACTTGATAATATGTAGTTTTTCATGTAGACATAAAGGTCATGGGTCATCCTAAGTTTTACAAGTTCTAGTTTTGTTTATAATTTTCCATTTTACTTTTGGTGTTTCATTCATTTCCTTCAAATGCCAAAAATATTTAGATAGAGAAGTCTGATTTCTTTTATTTATATTGTTGAAGGAGCACTTATGCTGCCTCCATCTGGTTTTAAATTCATTCTTCGTAGACCCAATGTATATCATATTAGTATTAGGACTCTCGATGGATGAGATAGTACATTGGTATACCACAGATTTTACGCGGCATTTATTTTCCAATGGGCAGTCTTCTGGGTTCTACAATCACATAATTTTTCACTATTTTTGTCTAATTTAAGTGTAGGGTTTTATTAATACTATTCAAGCATATTGTCGGACATTCAGGCCGGTAAATATTGTTTGGTGCTGTTTATTATAAGCAGAGCATTTGCTTAAATATTTGTATCTATAAAGAGAGTGTATGAGCGTAAAAACGTATTGAAGTGGTTGTCGGACTTTGTCCATTTCATAATGTGTGACGTTTTATATATATATATATGATAAAATATAGTTTTAAGTTATGCTATATTTATGAGTTAAAGTGCTCAACGACAGGAATAGACTATATATAAATATAAAAGTGGCAATTGAAGGAAGAACCTTGGGGCGACAGTCCGTATCATGGTAAACGCAATCGCATACCCACTAGTCAGGCCTGACGATTTCATTTATCATGAAAAAAAAAATGTTGCCGATGGGTGTTGACTTCATTTATATATATATATATATATATATATATATATATATATATATATATATATATATATTAAAATCAATTCACCCGAAGCAAGCGAGAAAACTACTAAAATGCAAGGGACCGTTGGGAATGAAGGAGAATGAAAACAGGGAATATATATATATATATATATATATATATATATATATATATATGTATGTATAAATGAGAAAAATAGGAGCTGGTAATATGCATGCATTTGATGTGTAATAATTTTTCAATATTTTCAATATTTTAAGTAATTCTATTACATTTCTTTGATTTAATAAGAAATATAGTTTATTAGTAATTAAGAGTAAAAATAATATTTTAAAATTGTAGTTAAATATGCTAGTACGAATTTGACAGGAAAAAAAAATGACAAAAAACTTTTGACGTTGAAAAAAAAAACAGACGACACGCGTTGAACGGATGTCAAAATTCGTTGAAAAATGCACCCCTACCCTCCCTAACCCTAATCTCTTTTTCGAACTTAACTCATAATTGATACAATAATAGTTAATAAAAATGAACACGCTACCGCCCCTGTCTAAATGATGGGATTTCTCTGTATCCTTGGAAACGAAAAATTATGGTTTGTTTGTGCGTTTAAAAATTATTTATTCCAAATTTCGCTTGAAGATGAAACAGAACTAATGCTTTTAATTTAATTATATAATTAAATTTGAAGTTTTTAGCTTCGGTTTTTGAAACATGGTAATTCCTATGTAGCTAAAAAACCATATTTTAAATCAGTTAATTTATAATATTAAAATTTATGTGCGTGCGTGTGTGTGTGTGTGTGTGCGTGTGTGTGTGTGTGTGTGTGTCTGTGTCTGTGTCTGTGTGTCGATATACCCTTGTGCAAAATAACTGAAACAACCGCTTCAGTTTCCTTTCTTTCATCATACGGTTAGTTTTAGAGCCACTGGAGTGTCAGGGTACAATCAATTTTTATTTTCCCCTCAGATTATGTCATTTGCAGTGGTTTACAGTAATATGAATCTATTTTCGGGTTGTATGATGAAATTTGTTTGGGCTTGAAAATATTGCGTCATCCGTGATTGCATCAGATTTTTATCAGGCCCAGACACTATTTTCTCAACTGTCGATTAGTTGTCCTACGAGCATTGTATGCGATGAAAGCTACTCCAAGCAAGCATATGAAAATTGAAACACTGCACGAACACACTGGCAAGCCTTACCAGTGAGTAAATCAAAGAACTATAGACTGGCCTGAAAATTCTCCAGATTTAAATCGAATCGAGTATCTGTCGTCAATCTGCAAGAAACAACTTTATGGAATAGACATATGTGTACTGGATCACGTTTCAGTGAAAAATTACAAAAGAAAGTAAATAATAACGGAATTCTTCTTTTTTTTTCAATTAATTTGCACAAGGCTGTATGCATGTTATGCGAAGGCAGCAAGACTCTTCGAAACAAATTTATATACTTTAGATATCAAAATCTTGTTAAAATGTTACTTTATTGAGACTTAGTTAATTTAAGGGACTGGGTTGTAGATATTCTTTTGAACTTCGAACAGTTTGTGTGTATAATTCAACATATGGATGCATTTTATGACAAACTTTATCAACATTTGATGCATTTGATAATGCCTAATAGAATTGCGACACCTTTCATAACTCTCTTCAGCTGTCCTTTCCAGTTCTTGACTATTCTTTTTAGGGTTGAGGTGATGCTATCAACGTGATGCATAGGATACAGTGAGTGTTTAAAAAGCACATCGTCTTTTACGCTGGTAGATATAACTATTTTTGTCGTCTTGTTTCTTGGAACATGAAATTCGCGAGAAAAAAAAAAAGAAATGGCGTGTCTTTCTGATAAATTAAAAAATAGTAGCGTTAAGATCTCAGCGTGTTAAGTCTGAATTCATGTCGGCTATATCGGGGTCTGCGTACCGCGTTCAATAATACCTACACCGAAAAGAAATCCTAAGCAGGAAGAACTAATTAGTAGTTTTGTGCAAGTTATATCTGGGCAATTTAAAGATTGCTCACCTGACCGGAAGGCTTGCTCATTAACGCTGTTTTACGAAGTCTCTGCCCCTACCCACATCACTCTCATCATCTTTTAAGTCTCAGGAGAACGAGACGCAGACGAGAGTTGAGGACTAGCGATGTTGCAGACGATAATCATAACAAGGAAAGCGAAAAGAAAAAAAAGAAAAGGAAGAAAAACAACAACAAATACAACAAACAAATGCCCTGTGGTGGGAAAATATTACAATTAACTTTATCGATGATAATAATAATAATAATAGTAATAATAATAATAATAATAATAATAATAATAATAAGAAGAAGAAGAAGAAGAAGAAGAAGAAGAAGAAGAAAAGAAAACAAAGAAATTATTGTTGCAATCGATAAGACAGGATATTTAAACAAAAAGACATAAATGTATAGGTGGACGAGCCATATTGTAGCGATCAATAAAATAATATTGATATGAATAAAGTAATGAAATTTGTCTTGTTTTTGTCGCAGATTCTAGCTAAATGAATTTCGGTAACGGATTGTAGGCAATCAGTTGTGTGCCATGCGTGATAGACGCTTAGGCGATCATGTATCTTTCAATACATGACTGACGAGACAGATTTTTTCCCGCAGTAGTTTGCCATTTTTTTTCTACGGTAGACCAGTTGCGATCCAAGACTATAGAACTCGGTCTGTCCATGTATTTACCCATGAGAAGAAGAAAGGTATTAGCTCGTAGTGGATTCGACTGCAATTCGATCTCGGCTCTCCGATTACCTCAATCCGAGCCGCTATCCATTACTCCACCGTGCGCCCTACTTTTGTAAGGGGTTTATAAAAAAAGAGTGCAGAAAAGCAAATTCGTTAAATGTTTGTGCAACAGAGAAAGAAGAAAAGTAAGTACATTTATGGAACGAGTACAAAAAGACAGTGACATACATAAAAGTAGGTATGACTGAGTAAGAACAGCGATACAATGAGAACTATGCAAACGATCGGCTTTCGACAAATAAATGGTGGGATAAGAAACCTGGCACTATCTTGCAGAACTAAAAATGGAATATTTGTGGAGACCAAAATGAGTCATTGTGAACAAAGAAAAAAAGATATTCAGTCTTTTTTTTCTTTCTCTTCTCTCTCTGTCTCACGCGTTCCTCTCTTTCTCTCCACTCTATCCCTTTCACTCTCCTCTATCTCCTTCTCATTCTCCCCATTCTCCCACTTTCTCAGTATATTTCTCTCATTCATCTCTCTCCTAATCCAGGCTCTATCTCTCTCTTCTGTTTCTTTCCACATTTTTTAATAAAAAAATAATAAGCCAACACTCAACAATATTCAACTATGAACACGGTCACAATGTGCTGACCATGTT
>OZ010581.1:3363333-3370833 GCA_963932145.1 Acanthosepion lycidas | reverse complement strand
TTCACCACAAACAAAGGTGTAATAAAGGCAATAGAATACAATGGCTTACTGAGAATGAACGGAACAGAGAAAACGTTATTGGGGAAAAAGAAGAATAAAAATAACTTTCTAGGAGACAGATGATGACGATTGACGCTACATTTTATTTTAGGAGGTCGTAGTTGACAATAAAGCAGGAAGTAGGAAGCGAATTCCATAGGTGAGAAATGAGGGAGAAGAAAGTATTGCTATATAACTTACGGTTACGCTAATAATTTCTTCACGCCAGCAATTCTTGTTAGATTTCCTTATTGAATGGAATGGAGCTTTCTGAAAGCATTAAGTTACTTTAGACATACACCTATCTGCACCTTCAAAAAATCATTGTTTATTTGAGCTGTTATCTTAACACCATTTGGGACTTGCCATCGGTTTACCACTTGAGCACATCCAAAAATTTTACTGCTGCGTTGTTGACTTCTGACAGTTGTTTGAGTTCATAAGTACGCATTCCATCTGTCTGGTTGAATCAAGAGTAACAACGCATTTTCGGTGGAATGAAAAATGGTTGAAAAATTGATCATCATCTCTTCTGTTGCCAGTTTAGTTCGATTTTCTTTATAGATGTCTTTTCAAGGAGGCCTGATGATTGGTCCCATATGTTATGCCGCTTGATTCAAGATCCGATATCTTGGACTAGTCGGCACATTTTAGCTGCCAAAATACCTAAAAAAATATATAAATAGAAAAAAATCAAATATATTATATCTTCTCTCTTTGATACGGGACGCAGATCGATGTGATAAAGCCATCAGCTTGCTCATATCAGATATACACTGGAGTCGTCCAAGATCTTTGATGAACTTCACTTTTAAATGCCACCTGTTGAACATTTTGCATATATAAGCATTGTTTCATATTCTGCGACTCGTTCAGTGATTTAATATTACTTTTTATCTGTCAAATCAATTTTTCAATCCATATTAAATGTTTCAAATATGCAAAGTGGCTATTAATTTGGTTCTCATTTTGCCCCGAACGAATCAGTTTTCACGTAAGAGCCCATATAGATATTGTTATCATTCAGCAAATAAAGTATTTAGATTCCAATAAGCATTTATTTTACATATTGATTAAATCAGTAAGTGGTTAATATTTTATGTATTATATCGACTAACCCCTGATAAGCGGATAATATCTGCGAAACTTTAATTCAAAAAGATAGGTTCTGAAACTGTTATTTTATTTTTTGACGATATATATATATATATGTATGTGTGTGTGTGTGTGTGTAACAGTCGAAAGTGTATAGAAAGTGCTTTAATCGCTAGATCATCCACAGTAAATTTGTGTCCAGATTCTTAAAACATTTCACCTTTCCTGGTCGATCTTATATTATCAGAAATAACAAGTGATAAGAATATAAACAAAAAAAAAAGAAAGTAAATGAAATTAGCGACGCCAAACACGTATCTAAAAAAATATAATTTAAAAGCTTAAAATATTAGCAGTCCCTCCCCATTCCTTAGTAATCAAATCAACGTCAACCTTACTTTACACCGCATAAGGCCTAAAGGATGGGACGCATCACACCAAATTTTTCCACTTTGTGATTGATTTTCCTGTCATTGTTCTGATATATAAAGATTTATATATCTTTTACTTTCTATATATATATATGTTGAAACTTGACTAATGCATGGAATAATAATGCAACACAAAATGTACTTAGACAAAATGTATTGAAACAAGAAAGTGTACACAATATTTACATATAGTCTTTTGTATATTCCTGGGAAGACCGTTCCTGGAGAATGTGTTGACTGAGTTGCAGTCTCTGGATGAATCTCTTGATTCCTGTATTTATCAATCCACCCACGAGGATCGAATGTGGCAGAAGGCCGTTTTAATGTGGGTATCCCCGAGCCCGTATGCTCGGCCAAAAATATGGCCTTTCTGAACCATCCTAGACGGGTTCAGGCCCTGTCAACCTCCCCGGACAAAACCTTGCCCTTCGGCAAAGTCTCGTCCGGGTTCCCCTCTGCTAATGCAGAGAGTTCGACAGTCGCCGAGAGTCCGTCTCTCGGTCTCGGAATCTCTTGATTCCTCCCCTCTCTTCCCGGTACCAACCATATTTATATGGTCGGTACTCCACTATGCAAATTAGGTCGATCCTACCACAACAATATATATATATATATGTGTGTGTGTGTGTGTGTGTGTGTGTGTGTGTGTGTGTGTGTGTGTGTGTGTGTGTGCCATATATATGGATTAAATAATATTTATTTTGGTCACACTACAAACTCGCTTTCACGACGCTTGACTCTACATTTGAATGATAACTCTAACATTTTTATGCATTTAAAACAACATGCCTGGCCGCATATTCAACTCTAGAAAATTCTTGTTGAAAACTATACTTAAACATGAAAAACAATAAACAAAAACTAAAAATTCTTGAAGCTATATACATAAAACAGTTGAAACTTAACCTGAACAAAATGAAGTATGAAATATTCTTAAATGCATATAATTGATAACAGAAGCCATTGGTTTATACCAACAGCTTCCCATACTTAATACTTCTCGTTTTCAGTCTCGCCGATCATGTGTGACGTCACGAGCTGTGATGCGATTTTCGCTTCCGCGTCTCGTATACACGAGTTAGTCGTTGCTTTGAAATTTTTCATGCAACAAAAACAGACTATCATTATTGTTTCGTCCGTGTATTGTTTGAAATATTGAAATGTAATTGTTATCTTTGCCAATGGCTTATGTAAGCCGAAAACTTAGATAGGGTTTAAACATGTATCAATATGGTGATTTCCTTTCGTCTTTCAATAATAATGTTATTAAGCTTATCAGACAATATGGAAGGAACTTATTTAAATAAATAGACAAAACTTGTCTACATTATTTAATTTAACATATATATATATATATATATATATATATATATATATATATATATATGGTAAAATATAGTTTTAAGGTACATTATATTTATCGGTTAAAGTACTAAATATCAGAGAGCGTATGTAATTATAAAAGTGGATATTGAAGTCAACACCCAGCGATGACAGACTGTTTCATGTTTAAAAGCAATCTTAAGGTACGTTTATATATACTTGATGAATAGTTGAGGTTTCATGTGGTTACAATGTGGTCCTATGTTTGGGTTTCAAGTTCATTCCAGATATCAACTTATATATTTACTCGCGATCCATTGCTAAAGAGATCCATTACTAAAGATGCTAGAAAATGGTTGGCTCATTCTTTATCGCTTCAGAAAATAGAATGCTTTATTTTTAGGAGAGAGTGCAAAAAAAAAGTGAGTACGGATGTCATATCTGCTCACTCCTCGTTTTCCCGCCTTGACAGGATTCAAAATCGTTTTCAAAGTCTTGCTGTCTCCACTCGGGAGCCACTTCCTGAAACGTAACATCGCAAACCCATCATCGCTGGTATATATCGCCTTTCCCATGACAAGTATTCAGATGCGCTCCATCCATTACTTCTATTTTAGTTCAGACCATTACAGCTAGACACACGACATGGGGCTTACGCAGAATAGAGCCGCCATTATTTCCTTCGAGTTTCAAATATTAAAAGAACTGCTTCTTTGTGGAACTGACTCCCGCGCGGATGCTTCCCTGCAAACTAGAAGCTTACCATTTTCAAGACACGAATTAATCTTTATCTATCTCTATTTTCTTTACTCTCATAATCTTCACTTCCTATCATCTCATCTTTCATTCATAGCACCCACCTAATTCGTTATAGCCATTTCAACCGTAATCTTCTACCTTGAATGGGCCTCAAACCCTGTATTCAGCGAATTTTAGTAACGAAAAATAAAAAAAAGCAAATTAAGGAGATAAATCTGTAAGGTATCTGTGAAAAGGATAGAAATACATTTCTAAATATTTGAAAACACTATCTCAAGTTCTTACGTGAAAGTTAAAAAAGAAGTTAATCTAAACACAAAAAAAGATCTTTTACAAAACAACATACTCGATGCATTCATTGTCATGAATCTGACCATAATTTCGATTTAAAAATGATTTAGTAATTTGCTATGGCGAAAATGTATAGGGTGTGCACTGACTGCCGAGTCTTCTACGGTAAATCAGCGTCAAAGGTCTTACAACATTTCACTTTTCTTAACGAATCTTCTGTTGTTGCTGTGGAGGATAATTAAAAACACAGATAAAACAACTAAAAAAAGCAATGGTATCTTAAGTGGAACCGGCTGAGCGTCTCGACGCATCGGATATCAGAAGAAAAAAAAACTTGAGCATTCTTAAATCTTCAGCGTTTCCTCTCAGGGCATAATTATAAACGACAGTTTCATTATATTTCCCACCCACCCAGCTAGAAATGTATATAATTCCATCAATATGAGCATCATTTTAATCTGATGAAGTCCCTTTAAAGGACGAAATGTGTTACTTTTTTCCCCCATTTTGTCATATTTAGTAGCCAACATTTTTTCTGAAATTTATATATCACCTTGACCCTTCTTTCATTATCTAATGGAGAAACTTGTAGGCATGTTTTTCTGAATTACTTTTATTTTTATTAATAGGTTTCCCCACCTCATCGTTTCTTCACCGTCCTTGTTATTCGCTACGTCCCTCACTTCTCTCCCTTCTCTCCCACTTTCCCCATCCCCCACTCTCTCTGTCACCCTTTTATTCAGCCAAAGCAGTGTGGCCCACCAGCACACGTAACTTAATTACACGACTGCCGTGATTATCATGAAGTCACGTTGCCGATGGTGGACGCAAAAAAATAAAAAAATAAATTATTAAAGGCAAAGATTTAAACAAAATAAAGAAGAAAAATAAAAAGGTAAAAGGAGAGAAAGGCTTCACAAGAGGAGAGTTCGACAAGCCGTTAGTTTGACGGGCAGATAAGATCTCAGATGCTTGAGATGGGGACTGCATTGGTTGTGTCGAATAGAACAAGATTTCACGACAAAAGACGCCAGGAAATGACTGAAGAAGCTTTACTGCTCACTGGGGGAGGCAGGGTGTTTCGTGACGTCCTGCGCATAAAGGTTGTCTTAGTAGATTTGCTAGTAATGACGGGGAGTTGCTGTGGTCGTCATGGTGATATTGACAGATGCAGTAGTGATGTTGGTGGCAGGACAAGCTGCGAAATAGGTGACCGTGATGGCTGAGTAGAATGTGTCGGCCATCATTTAGAAACCTGGACTTGTGCCCACCCCATCAAATAGCTGCCATCGGTAAAGGTCTAGGCACTCCCCACGCTCTCCAGCTAGAACTGGTGTTGAGATGTTTACAATATACCTGTGCTTGGCAAGCCTGTTTCGTAAACTTACTGTTTCAACGATTTTCTCACTAACTCTCTTAGCTTTAGGGCCTTGTGGCAGACTTAGTCAATTATTAATAAAAACAAATTATATCAGATGCAGTTTAAATATGATGAGATTTTTTAAGATTAAGCCATTTTACGATCAAAATTAAAAAATAAATAAATACCTAAGAGATAGCCTTCCTGCACGTTTTCTATAAATATTCTGATATTCTTCTGGTTAGTTTTCCTCATTGGTACCTGTAATTCATTAATTTAAGCGCAATGCTAGATTGGTGGTTAGGTCTCATAATTCCACTGTTGAAATAACTACTTGGAACCGTATGTTCTATTTTGATAGTTTTTTCTACACTTCTCGCGTGTGTGACTCTTCCGGCTTCCTGCTTTGCTCTTAACTACGATCTTCTAAAATTTAAATGCAATGTCAATCATCATCATCCTCTGTCTTCTCTCTCTATTTCTTTCGTACTACATAGCCTCTTACATTTTAGAGGCTGTTATCGTCTTGCTTAGGGTGAAATGATTAAAAATATTTTGTTCTAAACTTCTATTTAATTCTCCTGCACTAAACGCCTTGAAGTGGCTAAAGTATAGTGGTGCATCTAGCGTTTATACCGCGGCGGTCACAAAATAAGGCCACTGGTTTAATGAACGGCTACAAAATATATAGAAAGGTTATAATTACAGTGAATTATTTTGCTTTGATTTCAAGCAACAAAAAAACATAACGAAGAAGATGAAAAAAACATTTAAAGAGGAATAGAAATTAAAAATATATATAAACACACGTCCACCACTAAGAACAAGAAATTTGGCCAATGGAAGATTCAAGAAAACTTACCTGATTTGATGAATCTTGAATGTGATATTCGAATGGTAGGACCAGAATTTAGATTATACTATGTGAAATTATGACTTCATTCTGCTGGTAAGTGGTGTAAAGGTATGGCAAACATATTCTAGGCATATATTGGGATCCTTGGTACCGATAAATGTTCGTTTAATATCCACAGCCTACCTAGTTACACCAGTTGATCACGTGTCACACTTTGTGGCTACTTTATGACTCCTTTTAGATCACTTCCGGTAGAACAACACATTATGTCACAAATAAAACAGAAAAATATGTTTCCTGTGTTTCCAGTGTTTCCTATGTTGAAGTGCCCACAGCAGTCACCTGATGTCAATTCCATGGCGTACGTTTTGGATGTAGTGTAAAGAAAGATTCAGATACTAGATTTGAAGTCAGGGTTAGTACATATGGAATACAATTCCAATAACCAAAAACACTATTCTTAAGAGAGTGCTCAATACCGAGTAGAGCTAATAATATATATTCAAATTTATAACATATGCATGTTATAAAATCAAATGCAAAAAATCAGCTTCATCACTTGACAAGATACCAGAAGTGTCGAAACAAGATTTCAAATTTTGTAGTGATTTTATAACATGCATTATAAATTTGAATATATATATATATGTGTGTGTTTGTGTGAGTGTGTGATTGAGAGAAAAAGACAAACGAAAACTATCTTGCATACCACGTTTCTTTTATCTACCAGATCCACCCCCACCAAAAAAAAAAAAGAGATAAAACAAATTTGAGACCGCCTGAAGACCCTCGCTTACCTCAAATCTCGTGATCTTCAATTTTGATGAGCACATAAAATAAAGCTGAAAGATTTTGTAGGACAAAAAAAAAAAACACCAGGAAACGTTTTTATAGAAAAACGATTAAATGCAAGTTTGGTATTTCCGTTTTATTTAAATTAAATTTACATGAAACTAAAAAGGGCGGGTAACTCTGTTGTGACTTTGACAGAAAATAGCTGTTTCCTTCTTTCATTTATTGTTAACAATTTAACGCGATTTGAAAATGTTTATCGGGGGCCAAGAATTAATTGCGAGTCAAATTTCACTACAGTTCATCAATTAATGTTTTTGTCTGTATAGTATGGACGCATATTTTACACACACATACACACACGCACGCACATACACACACATATATATATATATATAATTTCTATTTTGATAGTTTCTTCTCTTACACTTCTTGTGCGTAGAAACTTTCCGGTTCCTGCTTTGCTCTTAACTACGATCTTCTAAAATTTAAATGCAATGTCAATCATCATCATCATCTGTCTTCTTTCTCTATTTCTTTCGCGCAACGTAGCT
>OZ010581.1:3343333-3358333 GCA_963932145.1 Acanthosepion lycidas | reverse complement strand
CAACGCTTAGCGCATTGAGAGCTCTGGCCTCATACTGCACAGTTTGGCTGTACACAATTTGAGGGAAGGAGAAAGTGAAGGGGAGATTTCTAGCACAATGTATAATGTTTAGTACAAGGCCACAACAATGCGGCATGAAAACAGAGGTGCTTCAGAGATTATTCAATATATCATTGCTCTACGGCATGCTCTCTAATACGTTTACGTATTCTGGTATAAGATCACAATAGTGTAAGCTACGTCAATGACAGGTTAATTGCTAAAATTAAGCAAGCCTGGCACAAGGTCAACATTTTTGAGTACGTCTACAGTTGTAAAATCTACAAATCTTACTAACATGAGCTCTACGACGAGGTATTATTAAATTTAGTCAATTCAAAGTGAAGCACCCAATGAGGATCGACCTGGCTATTATAACTATGAGATTAATTTTCTAGCGATTGCTCCACGGCAAGACGCATTTTTGCTTATATATTGATGCGTAATTTGCGTGTACGAACCTATTATCCCGGTGCCAGGATTTGAACCACTGGTCTTGATATCTTTATCCAGGCTTTTCCTCTCCACGACGCTATCCCCAGGTGATTGGCGATTCCATAAGGGCCCATTTATTTCCACCTCTGACCCAGACCACGAAAAAATCCAGACACGACAATTATCTCTCCCTAGCCTGACGCTACGACCATTAGTCCTCGTTCTTAGCGGGGATTAAATACGATCACGTGACATCCGAATAAATCATATTACGAACAAATATCGAATAAAAAAAAAAGCTTTTTTGCGCAAAGGATTTTTTTCCCCCTCTTCTATTTTTTTACTTTCCTTTTGACTGCTTTTACGTAATTTTTAAATATATATATATATATATATATATATATATATATATATTGTTACAGGCATTTACTTTCAAGCCCTTTTTATATGTTCGGCAAATCGACTTTTTTCTGCAAGGTTTTTATTCATTATCTTTTTTCTTTCCTTTTTTTCCCACTTTTTTTTCCCCTCTTTCTTTCTTTCTTTCTTTCTTTCTTAGGTTTCTCATTCTCTTCTTTTCTATTTTTTTATTTTCCTTTCTCTTCATTTTTTCCTTTTTCCATTTTTCTTCCACTTTTCTTTTCTTGTGTCTCCTTTTTTTATCTTCTGTTTTTTTTTTTGTTTTTCATTTTTGCTTCTTTTGTTCATTTCTTGGTCTCATTATTTAGAGCTTTACTTCGTTTTTGTTTTACATCCTTTTTTCTCGTTTGTTTTAAATTCTTACTTGCATTTGTTTCTTCTTCCTTCTTTCCTTTTATGTCTAATACTTCTTTTTCTCTATTTTCCGACTCTCTATTCCAACTTTACTCTCTCTCTTTCTATCCTTAGCTTTTTTCTTTCATTAATTATTTCGTTTCTTTTACTCTGATTCGTTCTTTATTCATTTATTTATTTATTTATATTCTTTCCTTTTCTTTCTTTTGCTCCCGTTACTGCTATTCGCTCTTTCTTTCTTTTGTTGTCTTTACAAGACTATTCTTTCTTTCTTTTTCTTTTTCTTGCCTTTACTGTTATTCTTTCTTTCTTTCTATTCCCGCTTTTCCATTCCTTATCATTTCTTTCTCCCTTTCTTTCTATTCTCTCTTTTCCATTTATTATCCTTTCTTTCTCCCTTTCTTTCTATTCTGTCTTTTCCATGTCTTATCCTTTCTTTCTCCCTTTATTTCTATTCCCGCTTTTCCATTTATTATCCTTTCTTTCTCCCTTTCTTTCTATTCTCTCTTTTCCATTTATTATCCTTTCTTTCTCCCTTTCTTTCGATTCTCGGCTTTACTTCTAATATTAGGTTGGTGCAAAAATAATGACGTAATAATGTCGTTTTTTGACGTATTTTTAACGTCAAAAAACGACATCATTACGTCATTATTTTTGCACCAACCTAATACATTGAGCTTCTAAAATCTTTTTTAAATTTTTAACATCTTCTTTCCTCCCAGTGTCGCTTTCTTTACCGATTTTTCGTCATTTCTCTTTCTCTTTCTCTTTTTCTTTATTTCTTTTGTTCATTCACTTCCCCTTCATTGATTTTCCTTTCATTTTCCTTCTTTCTTCTTTCGTCCAAACTTTTTTTTTTTTTTTCATTCTCAACTTAGAGTGTAATTATTTCGCATCGATCGTTCCTACCTTGTTTTTCAACTGGACCGTGACGGCCGCGACTAAATCACCGCCCACGTCCGGTGAAATCGGAGGACGAAGGTGTGGGTAATTACTCGCGTCTTCCAACCCCGACCCTAAAACCATTTCGTTTCATCTTCTAAATCGTGTAGCCAACAAAATTGCCAACACCACTCCAACTGGTACCGCCATCACCTCAAATTCAACCAACCTACGTACGGTTTCTTTCTATCTTCACTCTGTTGGATGCTGCTGTTGTTCAGGCCTTCATTTGTAGATGCGACGGTTCAGGGTTCGTTCTCCAAACAAAGCTCAGAAATAAATTAAAGTAAAATAACGTAATAAAGAATAAAAAAAAGGAAATTAAAAATAAGAAAACGCTTCAACTTGCGCCATATTTTTTGAATTTCGGATGTTATTTTTAGTTCTTGGAATGTATATCGTTTTGAAATTGCGAATTCGGAAAAAGCAAATTAGGCATGACACACTTACCCTGGTTTTTCTTTATAATTTTCACTGAGTTTAGTGAAAACAGTAAACACGTTTGACTTTTTTCATACTTTGTTTTACTGCAAGTTTATAAATTGCTTCATGAGACAGGATCCCTTCGTGATTCTCAAGGTTTCACCTCTGCGTCCAAACATTTTAAAAAAAAAAAAATCAATCAAAAAAAAAAACAAAAAAAAACAACAAATTTTTATGCAAATTGTTAACTGGTGTTTCCTAAATTTTAGGCCAGTTTTCGCCCTAGTTTAAAATAAAACCGTGCCAAATCCTTTTCTCGAAGATTTTCCGAGATAGGCAAAACCCTTCTTGCCGAACGTTATTCGAAAAAAAAGGTAAAATCTACTCTTAAGAATGTTTAAAATATAGGTTCTCTTATCTTCAAAGTAATAAATGTATTAAATTTCCTACAAAAATGAACTCAATATTCGGCTTCTAAATTCTGCTGTTTTAAGACAGCAACAATTTTGGAACGACCCGTTTCTTTTGTAAGAAAACCAAAAATATTCTTTTAGTGTTCGTACCCTCTGTCGTACCCTCTGTTCGTACCCTCTGTCGGTGTAATGCTATTTGAAAAACTGCTGCCACTATGATATTCTTAGCGAATCAGAGATCAACAAAAAAGCAAAAGTTTTACTATATATTAAATTCCAGTCTGATTTTGTTAATACTCCAAACAAGAGACCTTAACATTCAGTCCTGCGAATCAGTGGACCTGTATTGACTGAGTTATGGTTTCTTATGTTCTGTCGTCACGTTTTAAGCAGATATTTGTAGCGGTTATTTAGGAAGATAAATAAGGTTCCAATCAAAGCGAGTTGGGGGCTGATATTCGAATCTTAAATTAAAGTTCTTGATTTATACTCTTCGTTCTTTAAAAGACGGCGAAACTGGAAGATGGTGGTTGCTTTCAAAGAAAATTTAACTCAAAGAAAATAACTTCGACTGACAATGTTCTGAAAAAAATAGATGAAGGAGATTAGCCAGAAGAAGAATCGAAATACTTGACGGGGTTCAAATGTTCTTTTTTTTTTTTTTCTCGTGTCGTCTTTGTCCTTTTACTGTACTTCCTACTCCCTTTACAAAATATGATACTGAGAATAACATGGACGGAGCATGTAAACAACAAGGAAGTTTTAAGGAAAGCTTAACTTTTAACCTAGGTACCTCCACGAGATCGCTAAAAAGAGCATAGCATGATGAAAAAGACGCCAAACTTGACGAAAACAAAATTTTATCGTTTAAATGTTTATGTTATTATTAAGAGGAAAGATCAAAGTAATTTGGGGTATTTTTTTTATATTTTTTAATCCTTCCTAGCACATACGAAATTTTCGTTAAAAATCTCGTTTTTTTGTTTCGTTTTTTTTTTGTTTTGTTTTGTTTTTTTTACCATTTTTTCCATTTTGGAAATCTCACTTTGAAATTCTTTTAAGTATCAATTATCATTTTTTCAAAACTTATTTTAAGATGTTTATTTAAAATATTTTGAACCAAGCTTAACTTAGCTTCTGCGCCGAAATGATGTAATTTGAAAATAAAACAAAGCAGGTCATAAACTTTCGCGTCACTTGTCAGGTGATGAATGACATATTGATGAATTCTGTGGCGCTAATTTGTTCTACGGAAGGAGAAAATTGAAATAATTTACATTTAAGTGAACAAATTATTTACCTCGTTATTTTTAAGGAAAACTTTCAATGTTCGATTTTTTTTTTTTTGTACTTAGCTTTCACCTTTACGTTTACGATACTTTATGGACAACATATTATAAAGAAATTAAAATAAGACTGTTAAGACTGACATTAAATTTCATATTTCATAAGAAATGTGTCTAATTAATTTATAGGTACCTTTCTTGTGAAATTTTATCAGAAGTGAACATAAAATACTATAATTTCATGTACATTTATTGCATTTTGATATTTAATTTATGGAAAATTGTCATAACCGAGATTAATATAAAAATAAGATCATATAAATTTCATAAGATGATACTGACACTTGTAGGTACCCTTCTCAGTTGAAATTGAAAAATCAAATTAACTTCTCCACATGTGTTTCGCAAAAGTAAAGGCCTTAACAGCGGAGAACAATGCTGAACTCAAATAACACAACTTTATTGTATTCTGGTTGGTCATCCGTACTTTATAATTACAGCCCAATTATAAACACAAAATTACATTTTTTAATTACTGCGGATCTTCTGATTAGTCAAAATGATACAATTTACAACGCGCTAAAAAAGATCTATCCCATAAGGATATTTAGAAAACGCGATGCGGCTTTTAACTAATTTTATAATATTTTAACAACAACTTTTAACAACTGTAAAAATCTATTATAATTAAGAAATAACAAATAATTGTATTAAAAATTCATTTTTCATCGAAAAACGTTTTGCTTTGAGAAAAAAAAAAAAATTGTCTATGTTATTTTACTAGTTCCGGTGATACAAAGAGAAACAAGTTTTTTTAATCAAAATTTAGAATGTTCTAAAAAGAAGGGAACATTTTTAAAAATAATTTAAAAAAAATAGTATTTCCTCTTAATAATAACGTAAGCATTTAGACGATAAAATTTTGTATTCGGCAAAGTTGGCGTCTTTTTCATCAAGCTATGCTCTTGTTTTAGCGATTTCGTGGAGGTACCTATTTTAACCCTAGAACAATAACCATGGGTATACAGTACCCAGCGCAAATTTTGCTATTTTTAATTACAATTTTCAGTTCCTGAATTTCTTAAATAAATAATATGTTTTTCAGTTCGTATTAATGTTAACTCAAAGTACAACGTTTGAAGTGCCTGCATGTAAAATATTTTAAATAAAGATTTATATTTAATATTTTTTTTGATATTTTCAAAATCGGGCATAATATACCCATGCTTAGTAGTGGTGTAACTTTAATTGATGGTTAGTTTTCTAGGGTTAAGCAAATTGAACAATTATACATAAAATAGACTGGGACACACAATGAGAAAAAAGGGCCTGAAGGACACACACAGAAAATATTGAAAGCGAAAAGGAGAGAGGAAATCAATAAAACTACCTAAGAAGTTGTGTAAATGGATAGAAGAACAGGGAAGGGGAGATATTGCTAAGAGTTACGAATGATTCGAAGTTGTGGAGAGCCACAATCGCCCACGTCTTGAAGCTTTGAAGTTTAAATGTTTCTTTTGCTTGATTTAGTTCAAGTATCAGGTGTTTTAAACTTGAATGTGTCGTCGGTTTAATGGATAATGACCTGGAATTTTTAATCGGAGATCCGAGTTCCAGTTTCAGTAATTATAATTAACTGACGCGTAAATACTATTAGAAAAGGTATGAATCCACATCTCTTCTAGCTATAGGTTAATTAGTAAGACTTTTACCACTAAACCATGACTATCTCCAAAAATAAAATTGCGTACAAAATAGATTTTGGCATTATCAAACCATGGAGTTTGATATGCTGCTAAACAAAATCAACAAACTTCGTTCAAACGCAGATTCAAATGTGTGATGCACGAAATAAGAAACAAAGTGACTACATTAACCACAGTTTAAAAGTTTTCTTCATTATCAGGTTCTGATAGGCGCCTCTAAAGTAGACTCTCTATCCTATAAAGTATTAGAATAGAACAAATTAAATTGTAATTTTGGCATCAAAGAAATCTACTAACTGCCAACATACTTTTTCGTCTTTGTCGGTCTTAGTTTAATGTGTAAGCGTATCTAAGGCCCGGAAACAATGGTAATCGGTACAGGAAAAGTTCGATAAATAGGGAAGTTGGGAGGGGATATTTTATGTCATGAGCTTTACGTTATCCTGGAATATGATAAACCATTTTCTCTTCATTACTTTTGATTAAAATGTTTGCATGTTTTGTTTGAATGACGATAATCAGACGCTTCTGTCATGGTCTGGCCAGATCGCTAGTGGCTGGAAAAGAATTAACTATTGCAGCATCATGAAATAGTAGGATCCCTTGAGGGTGAGGAATTTTTTTTTTTTTTTTTTTTTTTGGTGGGTGGAGGGTAAGAAGTTTTGTCGACTGAAAGAAAGAAATTTAGTGATTATGACACAGGAACTACTTATCAAATGTAATAAAGAAAATGTATTTTTTTTTTTTAAATGAACAATCAAATAAAAGCAAACATGAATCTGGGCAAGTCAATGAACAAATTGCTGATCACCAATAAACAAATAATCGTTACTCATCACTGGATTTTTCTTCGATTTGTCTATTTGTATTAGATACATTTAAAGTTTTTTTATGTGTTACTCGCAGCTCTGCACGCAATGTCCAAGTGGTTGACTCTGAAGAAGCGTACGTGGATGCCGTTAATTCTTCATTGTCGTGCGATGACTTGTAACAAAAAAGTCAGGCTCAACTTCGACATTCAGACCAAAAAAAGTGAACGTTTAACCAAAATGTGGTTATATTACGGGTAACACTTTCTGCGTCTAGAACACACAAGAAAATCGCGTTTATTCCTTTTTTTGCTTCGATCGCTTATAAATATTCAAAGTACTCAAAATAGTCAAACAAAATGAAAGACGGTTCTTTAAAAGCATATACAGTTCTTATTTATGCAAGGTAAGGAAGTAAAACTTGTAAAACGGCTGTGATATTCGAAACTCACTTGTTTCGCATAATTAGGTTTGTTAATATAAAGAATAAATAAAACCCATCTATAATATATATATATATATATATATATATATATATATATATAGAGAGAGAGAGAGAGAGAGAGAGAGAGAATGAGAGAGAGTGAGAATTAGATAGATAGATAGATAGATAGATAGATAGATAGATAGATAGATAGATAGATAGATAGATAGATAGATAGAATCATATAATATCAGCCGAAATAATTGATTTATTATGACTTTCATTACTTTCAATTACAATCTCAACACGACCTACAAACGCGACGTGAATTTTAGCCATAGAATCCTTGAGCCACTCCTTGATAACAACTTGGGTGGGATTGATTTTCATGTTTTGTCGGTGGCATGTTTCAAAATACCGCCATCTAGCGACAAGTAATTTCAAGAACGAGGCAAAAGTCGAGCAGAAGTTCGCTAGCCTGAGATAATCAAAGATAGCTTTGGAAGAACCTTTAACCTTGTTGGCCCCAGGTCCACAAATAACTGCCCTCTGGATATCTGGCCTTTGAACTATGGAAAAAATAACTGGTACTTCAATATCATGTATCGTCACACACCTTTTCTCTAAGTTAGTAGGTTGGGGCATGTTTTTCATGTCGGAGGCCACGACATCGATGACCATATCACATGATCTCGATGTCTGTTCTTGAAGATTCCATTGACATCAACTGATGATTCAGTAAAGCACTGGTTGCTTCGTCGGTTCAAAACAGATTATAATGTTACGAGTTATAATTTAAGAGTGGACCCCCATGATTCTTGACATACCTGTTCCCTTTCTTGCATTTTTCTGGTCTTAATAATGTCCGTGAAATGTGCTTTGTCGTCCTGGTATAGGATTTAAGATACAGGACGTCATAAACGGCTGGTTTGACGTCCAATTCTTAGCTATCTCACGTATGAATATTGTTGTCTCCTTTGCAATATAGGTCTTGAGGACGTTAAGTAAAGCTAGACGACACTTTTTGTTGGCGCCAACGTTCACTAACTTTCCTCTCCATAATGATGCCCAACTGGCTGCGTGCAGTTATGCCAACTATATAGGGGAAGCTTTAAACATCGATTTCTCCAGGGTTTGATACATTTTGGCGATTATCTTAGATGAAATCATTTCATATGACATTCTTAACAATACTATGTAATAATGATACTATTCTACTGGTATAGTACTATAATAGTATACTAATATTAGTGTTATATAAGTATGTTAGTATTATTATAGTTATACAAGTATACTAGTATTCATACTATATTACTATACTAGTACTATTACTAGATTAGTATACTAGTATTAGTACTATAATGGTTTACTAATATTAATACGAAGCTAGTATACTATTATTAATACTATACAAGTAAACTAATATTTATACTATAACAGGACACTAGTATTAATAATATACCAGCATATTAGTATTGATACTATCGTAGTATACTAGTATTAGTACTGTACTAATATACTAGAATTAATACAATACTAATATACTACTATTGATACTGTAGTAGTATACTTGTCTTCATACTACACTAATATGCTAGTATTAATAGTATACTAGTCTACTAGTATTAGTACTATACTAGTATTAGTACTATACTTGTATTGATACTATGATAGTAAAATAGTATTTATACGACACAGTGTCTGAAGTTATTGAACAAATCATATAAGCTTCAAGCATTCAAATTTTGTTTGAAAAGAAATTGTCAAATTTTAAACAATCAATTTAGATGTTAATACAAAGCTTGAGTTAAAAGTTTAGGTTGTATCAATATGTTTTATTGAGGTTATTTGATGTAGTCTAAAAACACTGATGTCTGAAGTTATTAGGCAAAACCAAATATTCACATTTTACTTCAATTAAAAAATAATAAAAACATCAAAAATTGATCAACACCTATAGTAGAAAAAATAACAATCACATGCTAAGCACTGACTCATTGATTTTGTTAGAAATTAAAAAGACTCAAATTTACAAACTTTTCTTAACACACACGCAAAAGCGAATCCAAATCAAAACATGTGAAATTTCACACCTTGATGCGAAATGCTTTTCGGCCAATAGAAAACTAGGAAACATTTAAAAACAAAATTCAAATAATCTTCAATTCTCAGAAACAATTTCTTTTACGGACCTTTTCGCGAGCCAACGCGAAGTTTGTTCGTCGTCCAATGCAAAGGCCCGAATCATATCCGGGAGTGAATTCCCAAATGACCTTTTCAAGCCCGCACAAACAAAATAAAAGACGGGCAAGTTCGCCTGTAACCAGAGAGAAGGAGAGGAGCGTATTAAAACGTCCCTTGACAAACGTCAAGCGATGGTTTTTATTATCTCTACCTTTCTTCCTCACCTCTTTTAAACTTGATAAACGAACGGAACATTTTAAGACCGAGCGATTACTTCAAAGACATTCCTACCCTACGATAACGCTCATACATACATACATACATACATACGTTCCTGCCTACGTACACATAAACTCATTCTTGCAAGGACTACTACGAACATTTTGACGACTTGTATCAACCAAAGTATATTAATTTTATTTTTAGAGACCTTAATTAATTTATATGTATATAAATTTGTTGTTTCACTTTACAATTTGATTTTCTTGTTTTATGCCCCTCTTATGGTGGGCTATCTAACGTACAAGGCCAAATCAAACTAATTAATCTGTTTCAACATTCATACTCTTCACTATAACTGATAACCCACTAAAACCTGTTAGAAGAATTCAAATTAAATTTATACACAACTTCGAAATCATGCAGACGAGTTAGATAAGGAAGTGGTTTTTTACTACACTACCGAATGTAACATAAGCAGAGTTAATAAATCTTGATGGAAATGGGATCGATTCTTGATGGGAGAAAATCACAAGTCTAAACGAATTGAACCTTATTGAATAATTATATTCATGTGACACATTCATGTATAAGGTGCTCTAAATTACATTGACTTTATTACCCATGACATTGGCGAAAACGATAACATAGATGCACGTGCAACAATTCGGTAAAAACGAGAATATATTGAGACAGAACTGCACGAGAGATAACAAAAACACGATTTTATCATGAAGACTTTTCGGTTGTTATTTACATGAAAGATCAAAGGATTTTTTCATGGAAATTTTTTGAATATTTTTTAAACCATAGAGAAAATATTTTTGAAAACATTGGAGACATTATTTTTGTAAACATTGGAGAACATCTGTTTTAAAAGCTTGGAGAAAATCTATTTTTTAAATCTTGTAGAAAATATTTTTTAAAACCTTGGAGAAATTTTTTTTTTAAAAGATTAGAAGAAATCTTTTTAGAACATTGAAGAAAAACCTTTTAAAACCTTGGAGAAAATCTTTTTAAAAGCTGGGGGAAAGATTTTTTTTAAAACCCTGGAAAAATCTTTTTTTTTTAATCCTGGAAAAATATTTTTTAAAACGTGGGAGAAAATATTTTTAAAAGATTACAAGAAATCTTTTTAAAACATTGAAGAAAAACCATTTAAAACCTTGGAAAAAAAATTTTAAAAGCTGGGAGAAAATATTTTTAAAACCTGGGAGATTAAAATAAAAAAAACCCAAAAAACATCGAACCGATCTGTTTAAAATTATGGAAAAAATCTTTTTTTAAAACCGCGAAGAAAATCTTCTTCAAAAACTCGGAGAAAATCATTTTGAAATCCTTGGAGAAAATCTGTTTTAAAACCTTGGGGAAAATCTTTTTAAACTACGGAGAAAATCTTTTTCAAAAACTTGGAGAAAATGTTTTTATAACCTTGAAGAAAATCATTTTAAAACCTTAGAGAAAATGTTTTTAATACATAAGAGAAAAAACCCTTTTAAATACATGAAAGAAATCTTTTTAAAAGCTACGAGAACGAATTTTGTTTTTAAAACTTGAAAAAATATTTTACTTGTGTAAACCCTTGTTGAAAATCTTTTTTTTAAAACATGGAAGAAAATCATTTCTAAAACTTTTGAAAAAATCGTTTTCATAACTGTTGAGAAAATCGATTTTAAAACATTAGAGAAAATCGATTTTAAAAGATTGGAGAAAATCTTTTTAAAACCTGGTAGAAAATCTTTTCAAACCTTGAAGAAATTCATTTATTAAACCTTGGAAAAATCTTTTTTTAAAAACCTTGGAGAAAATCTTTTTTTAAAAACCTTGGAGAAAATCTTTTTTTAAAAACCTTGGAGAAAATCATTTTTAAATCCTTAGAGGAAATATTTTTAAAACCTTGCGGAAAATCTTTTAAAACCAGAGGGGAAATATTTTTTAAACCATTGAAATAATCTGATTAAAATCTTCGAGAAAATGTTTTTCAAATCGTGCAGAAAATCTTCTTTAAAAACTTGGAGATAAACTTCTTAAGACCTTGGAGATAATATAATTTCAATCCAAGGAGAAATCGTTTTAAAATCTTGGAGAAAATATTTTTGAAAACCGGGGAGAAAATCTTTTTTAAAAAACCTTAGAGCAAATATGTTTTAAAACCTTGGAGAAAATTTTTTAAAAAAAAAACCATTGAAGAAAAACCTTTTAAAACCTTGGAGAAAAGCTGGGAGAAAGAATTTTTTAAAAACTTGGAAAAAATCTCTTTAAAACCTTAGAGAAAATCTTTTGAAACATGGAATATCTTTTTTAAAACATTACATAATATCTTTTTTAAATCGTTGGATAAAATCGTTTTAAATCCTTGGAGAAAATCTTTTTAAAACCTTGGAGAAAATCTCTTTAAAACCCTGGAGAAAATCTTTTTACAAACTTAAAGAAAATCTTTTTTTAAACATTCGAGAAAATCTTTTTTAAAACCTCGTAGAAAATTTATTTTTTTTAAACATTGAAGAAAAACTTTTTTAAACTCTTCGAGAACATCTTTTTAAAAAATTGAAAAAAATCTTTTTAAAATCTTGGTGAAATATCGTGTACTGGAAAGTGTATTTTTGCGATGAAAAATACATTTATTTGGAATTTCTTCCAAAAATCAGGTAATTGTCGGCTTTTAATGATATTCTTAGGACTTAGAAAAGAAGGAAATTATTTTTTAAACAATTACTTTTTTAGAAAATATTCGTAAATCGCCAATGAATAATAAATGTTTGACAAGAATAGTTTTAATTTTTATTAATTTTAATTAGAATAATTTTCAAAATTTTAAATTTCGGTATTAATTTGCATCGGTCAAACGATATTAAATAAAAAATATTTTGATTGATTGATTCGTATTTTTAGATTGTGAGAATTTTTTTTTTTTTAGTGTGGCGAGGTAATAATGGTGTAATGAGTAATTAACCCATAGCTGAAGAGATGGATTTATACCTTTTCTACGAGTATTCGCGCAAAAGTGAATATACTGAAAACAACGGAAATTGGAACCCAGCTCCCCGAATAACAATTCCGAGCTATTATCCATTACACCAGCGGAACATCCACGCTTACATCACTTGATATTTCCAGGCGGTCACCCACCTTGCTTTTGACTTGATTCGATATTGCTTAACTTCGGTGATCGTACGGAAAGCGATGTTTCAACGTGATGTGGCCGTATAAAACTATTTCGCCATTCATAAATGGAAAAGCTCACTTGAATTGAACCACAGCAATAATGTAAAATGAATTTATTTATTTTATAAACGTGTCCAATACGATCGACTATACATGACATTCAGCCAGTTACGCGTCCTACATGATATACGCGTAGGCGATCATGTATCTTTCGATACGTGACTGACGAGGCTGATTTTTTTTCTGCAGTAGGTGGCCATTTCTTTCTGCGGTAGACCAGTTGACATCCAAGGCTATAGAACCCGGTCTGTCCTGCTATTTACCCATAGCTGGGGAGAGAAGAGGATTTATACCTTTCCCAAGGGTCAGTCAGTTATGTGCCATGCGTGATATACGTGTAGGCGATCATGTATCTTTCGATACATGACTAACAAGGCAATTTTTTTTCTGCGGTAGACCATTTGACATCCAACGCTATAGAACCCGGTCTGTCCATAGCTGGAGGGGGGAGAAGAAGAGGATTCATACCTTTCCCACGGGTATTAGCATGTAAGTGAATGTAATGGATTAGACTGGAACTTACCAGCACATAAGAGCAATAATTCGAGTAAATTTAACATTGATTGGTCATTTTCTAACATTTCCACAAGTCGCTTTGTAAGTAAGCTATAATGTCCACGCGTGGCCGAATGGTTAAAGCATTTACTTGCTGTCTATGAGACACGGGTTCGAATCTCACCGAGTTCCAGAATTTTTTGATGTTATCGGTGGATCGGGACGATCCCAGCGTGAGGCGCCTTTGGAAAGTACCTGAAAACCATCCCAAGAGTAAACACTTGTGGTCCATCGTTAGCTGTGCTAGCATGAAGTTACCGTTCGTCGTGACCGAGGGTCTGAGTGTGCTGACGTTGTTCAGATTGTTGATCATGCTAAATAACACGCTCTCTAAAGTCTGTATAAACCACAGATGGGCTCTGTGGATGTTGAACAAACACAATTGTGCCCGGGCGAACGCCTGCAATAGGGATTGGCTAGCTGCCCTAGGAGACGGGTATCCCCGAATACGAGTGGCCAGCTATTGTTATTAAAGTCAACGTACCTAAAATTCAATAAAATATTTGAAATTTTTAAGATTACTAATTATTTAAAAATATATATAAAAAGGTATTATTCGTTATGTAAATTATTTTTCTGCATTTTTTTTACCCTTTCATGAAAGTATATTTTAATTCATCTTTGTTTGAGTAAATCATCTTCCTTTTTTTATTAGCGCGCCATTTTCCGGTTAAAAAATGGGGCTATGAAATTTTCGTTGACGTACCAATGCATTGAGGGTGTTGTTTAATTTTAAATAAATTTATTTTCGTATATTATTTTATTTATATTTCGAGATATTAACCGACATATTTTGTTTGGAGTTATTCTCCTATCAAGTTTATTAGTTGTAGGCAACACAATGAGCCTCGTTTTGATTTTTCTGATTTTTTTACACTTTTTGTCAGATCGATAAACAGGTATTGTTCAAAGTTTGTGCGAAAAAGAGTGCATCTATTTTATTTTTGCTTTCGTACAAGAGCCACCCAAGATAGATGATTACTGAATGCGGTTGTTACAAGGGCGTAAGGGGTGGGGGTGATATTATGAGGGTATTTAGGACAAATACCATATCGGCACGAGTACAGTGATAGTTTTTTATGATTCTTTTGTTTTATGGAAAAAATGGAGGTCGTACTATACACAGGTAGATTCTTTTGGAAGACGACAAAAATGATACACTTCCAGTGACCAATTGCACTATACAAAGGTCATTTTTCTGGGATGGGGGTAAAAATTATGCAAAAAAATTCATGGGGTGCACAAGACGTCTTATACATGAATATATACGATAACAGCTGAGACGACATTTGAAAAGGTCAATATCAACGACCCAGGAAACATCTTTTCGAGAGTCTGTTACACAAAACAACAGTTCCGTTTACCTACCTACCTACCTACCTATCTACCTATCTATCTATCTATCTATCTATCTCAACATATATATATATGTATATATATATATATATATATATATATATATATATATATATATATATATATAAGTTTGTCTATGTCTGTCTATCTGCTTTAGTCTGTTCATATCTTTCTATGCCATTCAGTTTATTATCTATCTCAGTTTGCCTA
>OZ010581.1:3185833-3335833 GCA_963932145.1 Acanthosepion lycidas | reverse complement strand
GTTTAATCTATCTCTCCTTTTTTTTATTGCCTTCTTTCAAGCTTTTTTTCTTCTTCTAAGTCATTATTTTCTAAATCCAGTTTTTCACCGCAGACAATGTCATTTCCTTTCTCTTCGCTCTTGCTTTCTTCACATCCGGACCCTTTTCAGTTTTCGCGCCTCTTTTTTTAAATTTTTCTCTTCTTTTTCCTTTCTCCTAACTTATCATTTTTATTTCATTCATCCATTTTTCATTTTCATTCAGTTGTTCTTCTTTCTTACATTTATTCTTTCTATTTCTTTGTTTCTTTCGTTTCTTTCTTTCTATTTCTTTCTTAATCTTTTTTCTCTTTCTTCCTATTTCTTTCTTTCTCTTTCTTTCTTTCTTTCTACTTTTCTTATCTTCATTATCCATTTTTCCTTCTACATTTTCTCATCCTTCTTCTCTCAATAATTTTTCAAAATTTCTTATTTTGTTTTTCATTCTAAACGTCATTTCTTCTACTCTCTTTCTTTCCTTTAGTCATTCTTTATTTCTTTTAATTTTTATTTCATTTTCTTCTGTTTCTCTTTCTGTTTTCTCTTCTTTATCGGACATTTTTTTTACTGTTTTCTTTCCTGCCTTTTTATTCAGCGTATCTTTCTTTTTTCAATTCATTACTCACTCTTATTTACATTGCTTTCTTCGTCTTCTTCTCTTTTTTCTTTTTTTGCTCTTTCTCTTTTCCTTCCTTTGTAAAGTCACCCTCTTCTTATTTTCTACTTCTTTTTCGTTAACTTTTTCCGCACGCCTTGTATTTTTCTCTCCTTTCTCTCTCCCTCATTCACAATATGGCGCTAAACACCGAAGACGCCATTTTACTTCTTTTTTTTTTTTTTTTTTTTTTTTTTGCGTCCGACCTCAGCGTGTTTGGCGCCGTATCTAAACACTGTTATTATATCAAGAACTATTGTCACGGCGTCCTTCACCGTCAACACCGACAAACAACACAAACCATCAGCAGTAGTAGCATTGTTTCCCTTCTTCTTCTTCTTCTTCTTCTTCTTATTATTATTATTATTATTATTATTATGTCTGAATTCTGAATTAATAAATGTCTTTTTTATCAACATCATCATCATTATAAATATTATAATCACTATGAATGTATAATCGTCTCTTCTTTTCCAAATATTATTATTATTTAGGAAATATTCGGTAAGCATATTTAACTAGTGTTACCATTACAACTACTAATAGTTACAGTCGTAATAGCAATAGCATTCGTAATTTTTGACCTGCTAGTTATTTTTTTTTTTTTTTTTTTTTCATTTTTAAGAGTTGGGTTATTATGCCTTCATACAAAGAAACATGAAATTTTATTTGTTGTTTTTAAATATGTACAGAAAAATGTCAGAGTGTTATTATTATTATTATTTCCTTTGATTTCTGGTGTGTACACATTTCTTTCCGAGTCCCGCCCAGAGACCTAAGGTTAGAAATGGCATCATAACATGTTCTACTGACAAAAAAAAACAAAAAATAACAAATCATATTTTATATACATAAAGGCCTTTTTAAGGTGTGGGCTATATTCGTGAGAACAATTTTTGTATTTCTTTAAGGTATGGACTTCCAGGAATCCCTTCAATTAGTCTACTGGAATCTTTTCTAACCAATCCGACGACTCCAACTACAACAGGGATTGCTGATGTTCCCATGCGCCATATTTTTGAGATTTCTATTTCAAGGTCCTTGTATTTTGACAGCTTTTTGAAGATCTTCAAAGATACATTGCAATCCGCAGAGACTGTCATATCAAGAAGAAGGCACTTTTTTTTTCTTTTTTTTTTTTTTTTGAGGTCTCTAATAACAATGTCTGTGCGGTTAGCTTTGATTGTTCTGTCTGTGTGCATTGTGTAGTCCCACAAAATTGTAACAGGTCTTATCTCCGTAACCGGGTCTGGATGATGTTCATACCAATTTCTTTCAGTTTCCTTCCCATAGAAGTTGCAGATTTTCCAGTGTATATATTGGCCAACTCTGTCATGCCGGGTTTTATATTCAGTGGGTGTCAATACCGTGCAACCTGATACAAGATGATCAATTATTATTATTATTATTATTATTATTATTATTATTATTATTATTTTTATTTTCTTTGCTTTCTGGCGTTTACACATTTCTTTCCGGGTCCCACCCAGGGACCTAAGGTTAGAAATGGCATCATGACACTTTTCACTGACAAAAAAAAAAAATAAAATAAAATAAAATAATTACATAGATAAAGCCCTTCGTAAAGTGTGGGCTGTACTTGTCAGAATAATTTTTTGTATCTCCTTGAGGCATGGGCTTCCAGGAATCCCTGCAATTAGTCTACTGCAATCTTTTCCAACCAGTCCTAGGGCTCCAACTACAACAGGGATTGTTGATGTTCCCATATGCCACATTTTCGAGACCTCTATTTCAAGGTCCTTGTATTTTGACAGCTTTTTGAATATCTTCATAGATACATTGCAGTCAGCAGGGACTGCCATATCAATAAGGAGGCACCGTTTTTGTTTGTGGTCTTTAATAACAATATCTGGTCGGTTGGCCTTGATTGTTCTGTCAGTGTGAATTGTGTAGTCCCATAGAATTGTAACAGGTCCTATCTCCGTAACCGGGTCTGGGTGGTGTTGGTACCAGTTTCTTTCAGTTTCCTTCCCGTAGAAGTTGCAGATTTTCCAGTGCAGATATTGGCCCACTCTGTCATGTCGGGTTTTATATTCAGTGGGTGCCAACATCGTGCAACCTGATACAAGATGATCAACCGTTTCTGGATATTTATCACAGAATCTGCATTTTGGACTGACAAAATATTTTAGTATATGTGCTTGATAATTCCTAGTAAGCAAGCACTGGTCCTGCGCAGCAAGGATAAAACCTTCAGTTTCCGCTTTCAAACCTGCACTGCGTACCCACTGATGGGTACGGGTTTTGTCTACATCAGCTTGTTTGATACGGGCAGAGTATTGGCCATGAAGCGGTTTATCTTGCCATCGCTTCTGTATCTGGTCGGTTGCATTCGTCTTTGCTGTCTTTTTCAAGTATTTTGCAGTTTCAGCCGGTGTATTGTGCTGTAGTTGCATCTCTACGCCCATTTGAAGCTCCAGTTTGAATTTGTTGGCTTCTTTCATTACGGAGTAAAGACGCTTACTACTTTCATGTTCCTTGACGCATACCATCATCCAGTCTTCCGTAGTTTCCAAGTATTTTTGGAGGCCAATTGTTGTAGTTTTGTAGGACAGTTCTAGTTGAACTAATCCTCTGCCTCCTTCGGATCTGGGCACATACAGACGATCAACATCAGCTTTGGGATGATGCATGCGATAGCAAGTGAGAAGCTTTCTCGTTTTGGCGTCCATTCACTTAATTTCAGCTATGGTCCAGTTAAGGACATTAAACTGTAATGCACCACTGGGACAGCCAATGTGTTTATAGCTGATGTTCTATTTTTTGAGTTTAGTTCAGTATTTAGTATCAGACGTACACGCCTGTAGTACTCTTTTCTTATTTTTTCTTTCATTTGGGGGTGTTGTATTCCATCTCCTTCGCTAATTCCTAGGTACTTATAAGCTTCTTCATGCTCCAATTCCCTAATCTTTGTGACAAAATCTAAATCTATTGAGGGTGTTTCTGTAATTCTACCTTTTTTGAATGTTACTTTTGCACATTTATCTAATCCGAAGTCCATACCTATGTCGTCACTAAAGTATTTTACAATATTGAGGAGGCCTTTCAACTCATTGTCGTCTTTGGCAAAGAGTTTGAGATCATCCATGTATAGTAGGTGATTGAAAATTTTCTTATTTATTTTGTAACCATAGCTACTGTTGTTCAGTTCATGTGTAAGAGGGGTTAAGGATAAACAAAACAGAATGGGTGACAGAGAGTCTCCTTGAAAAATTCCACGTCGGATATTCAGACGGTTGGATATCGCAGTGCCCCCGGTGTGCCTAAGGTATAGTTTTGTGTTCCACATCCCCATGCTGTGCTTAATAAAGTTTAATACCACAGGGGAGACTTTGTACATTTCCAAAGCCTTAAGGATCCAAGAATGTGGAACACTATCAAAGGCTTTACGATTATTATTATTATTATTATTATTATTATTATTATTATTATTATTATTATTATTATTATTTCTGTTTGACACAGACCCTGAGCGAGTTATTAGGTGAAACCTGGAGTAAAACAGGGTAGTAAATATATGCATTCCGTTTGTACAAATTCTGATGTTAAGTGCTACTTAACACGTACATTGTTTCTATTTTCTTTTCATTCTCCTCTTGAGTAGATGAACTGTTTCACACAGTGCCATCTCTTTTAAACATAGATTGCCAACTATTTACTTGCCTGTACCTTTGAATATATCCCGGCTGCAGTCATTTTAGCTGAAACAGTGATATTCACTTACCGCATTTGTCTATTTCACTTTCCTTATATTTAGTCATTTTGTTATGTTCTTTAAAGGGAATTGTTTTATCCGATGTTTTACTCTCATATAATATGAGAAGCTAATTTTTGTTTGTAGTCTGTAATCACATTGTCTGGTGGATTGCGTTTTAAAATGTCTGTCAGTATAAATGGTAAACTCTCCAAGAATGGTGACCTGAAGGCTTTCAATGACTGCTTCTTGGTGAGCTTCATGCCATTATTCAGAATATGGTAAACAGTTCATTCTTATCAAGTCGATCCTTTATATTCCTTCGATGTCAAGATTGAACAAACAGTGTCAACATGTTCTTCACATAATCTACATATTGGATCTGAACTGTTTTTTATTATATTTGCGTAGTCATTCCCGGTAAATAGGCTTTGAACCTGTGCAGCCATTATAGATTCCTCTGTTTCTTCTTTTAGTCCTGCACTCTTCAATCACTGAGATTATCTACATCTGCATCGTTATTTCTTAGTGCATATTGACAATATATCTGTTTTTGGTCCCAGATATATTTTAAATTGCGTCTTTCTTCTTCTTCTACTACTACTACTACGACGACGACGATGACTAATACGTACCATGCCTCGTCAGGACGTGGACAACCATGGCTTTCCACAACTTTCTGTCATTTGTAGACCTGAGTAAATTATGTTTTTACTATATTTCCAATTCTACAAACCATTTACACAAGTTCATTAGATAGCTATCACAAGGTCCCTTAGTATTTCAGTGTCGCATTTTACATCCTTTGTTTCAAAAACATTTCTTAAATATTTAAACTTTTCTAATGGCTTAATTTTCGTATCTCCAATTTGTAATCCGCATGATGGTCTGTTCGTTTTGTTCTCAATCATATATTCTGTCTTTTTAGAGGTTGATGTTTAGTCCTTTAGTCCGTTACTTTTATTATTATCTGCATTTTTAATTTTTCCCCATACCTCCACCGAACCTTCCGTCCATTTCTTTTCCTTCTCGGCATAATATACTTCTGTCTGTCTGTCTGTCTGTCTGTCTCTCTCTCTTTCTCCATATATATATATATATATATATATATATATATATATATATATATATATATAATTTATTCAAAGATTATAACATAAATATGTTATAAAATCACTACAAAAATAGCCATTTTGTTTCAACACTTCTGGTGTCTTATCAAGTGATGGTGTTGACATGTGTGTGTGCGCGCTCATGGGTAGGGACCATATTGACTGACCTTTTTTTTTTTTTACATATGGCTACAGATGTATTGAGACTGATCAAGCCGTCAATGAAGTTACACTAGTGTGCAATTATTTAAACCCAATATAGCCACCAGGAGAACTAATTTAATAAGGGTATACCCGGAACATCAGGGCCAAATATTCGTGAAATGGTGAGATAAAAGCAACGCATAATCTTGTATGTGGCATCCAGTTAGAAAGACCTTACGGTCGGGGAATCAGGCCGCTCAGACGGTCTCCGATTGAGGGTGTTCCCAAATGAGTCTCGTCTCGCTCATGAACTGAAATGCACAGTGTGTCAGCACCAAGTGGTTAAGTTACCGAAACTAACCCTAGTCCCCATCTTATTTCAACAAGAGAAAACGCGTGCGTTAACACCACCAGTCAATTAATATTAGAAAATATGGAACTCATGCTTGGTACATCATCAGAACATTTATTATTATTATTATTATTATTATTATTATTATTATTATTATTATTATTGTTATTATTGTGCTTCTTATTGACAGAGTCAATGGAAATTCTGCACTTGAAGTATGGTATCAAAAAGAGTCCTTACAACTCAAGAACTCTTCTGAGAATCCTCGAAGAGTAAATGTTAGTAGTTTTCTGGAGGTCTTCACTTTTCGTCCCAATTCAATTCTCTCTAAGCGCTTTTCGAATTATTATTATTAATTTTATTATTATTATTATTATTATTATTATTGATGTTGTTGTTGTTGTTGTTGTTGTTGTTTCCTTTGATTTCTGCTGTATACACATTTCCCTGCGGTTCACAACCAGAGAAATGGCATCGTAAAATTTTCACAGAATATTTTTGAACCTATCTTTTGATAAAGTTCTTCGGTTGCTGTGAGCTGTAGTTGGGTGAACATTTTTTTTGTATTTCTTTAATGCATAGACTACCAGTGATCCATTCAGTGAGTCTATCGGAACATTTTCTAATCAAACCGACGGCTCCAAACACAACTGAAATTATTGATATCCTCATGTGTCACATTCTTAACAATTTCAATTCAAGAACCTTGTATTTTGATAGTTTTTTGAAGATCTTCATAGATACATTACAGTCTGCCATGTCAATAAGAATGGCCTTTGATTATTATTATTATTATTATTATTATTATTATTATTATTATTATTATTATTATTATTTCCTTTAATTTCTTGTGTGTACTCATTCCTTTCCGAGTCCCGCCCATATATATATATATATATATATATATATATATATATATATATATATATATACACACATTTTAGATATATAAAACCCTTCGTAATGTGTGTACCGTACTCGTGAGAACAATTTTTTGTATTTCTTTAAGGCATAGGCTTCCAGGAATCCCTTCAAAGAGTCTACTGGAATCTTTTCCAACCAATCGAAGGGCTCCAATTACAACAAGGATTGTTGATGTTCCCATGTGCCACATTTTTTAGATTTCTATTTCAATGTCCTTGCATTTTGATAGCTTTTTGAAGATCTTCAAAAACACATTGAAGTGCGCAGATATTGCCATATAAATAAGGAGGTACTTCTTTTGTTTGCGGTCTTAAATAATAATGTCTGGGCGGTTATCTTATTATTATTTATTGAATGTTCATTCTAATAATAACTAGAGCTTACTGACACCAAATCTCCTATATTCATGTCACTGTGTGCATATTGAGACCTGTGTGATCAAAAAATGTATTCGTTTGCACAGTTCTTTGTGGAGCGTATTCATTATGCAGTTATACCCTTTTATTCTATTGGGCCGACTTCTCATCTTCATTTCCATAGAGCCTATAATTTATGATTTACTCAGGTTTACTCGGTCTCGTTCTATACATCGTTTGCTTTTTGCGAGTCGATTTTTCGCTGAAAATGTCTTCTATGTAGCCACACAATTATTTGTGATGTTTCTACTAATTGTCTCTAAGGATTGAAAAACAGCAATATAAGGTTACTTTCTCAATATCCTTACAACTTATTATTATTTTTATTAACATGCATTTGCCTCTACCCACCATATGTTGGGTGGATATTGTTAATGGCTGACAGACATGATTTCTTCTCAGATTTCCAGTACGTTCTCGCAGTAATCTCGCAGACCCCCAACACTGCCATGTTCTAGACAATCATAACCATTCCTTGAATTTCTACTTCATCTAAGTGTTTACCTCTACTTTTCATGGATACAATTCTCATTATTATTTATCATGCTAACACGAACAATATTTTTCTATTTCAACATTTCTTTGGTTAAAGCATCTCGTATAATGATTAGCTGCTAGGATCGAGAAAGCGATGTGAGACCATTGAGATGCTTTCTTTCTTTTGACCACTAATGACACAACCACACCACAGGTGTCTAATTTGCTACTGATTCTGGACTTTAAAGATCTGACTACTGATAAAAAGCTGATTATAGACGCCATCACAATGCTTTTTCCCCCCCCAATTTCATGTGACTGAATGTTCGTTACATTCGCTTTCGAATAAATACCCTTGGGAAAGGTATCATTCCTCCTCTTCTCCCTCTAGGTATGGGTTAAATAACAGGTTTTTTTTTTTTTGGTTTTTGGTTTTTTTCAACCAGTCGAGAAGAAAGACAACTCTCGTTTCAAAACCTGGTAAAGCGCATAGAATACAGCCATGAAAAGGGTTAATAGAGTTCATGACGCTCTGCATTCGACTGCGGTCGATGGCAGGGGGGAGTGGGTTTTTTTTCTGAAAATCGACTTTTGAAAATCCTTTTTCGTCTGAATTTTACTATCTTCACAAAATCATTCCTTGTTGACATCATTTGTGGAAACCAATATCTTTACTCTCTCTCTCTCTCTCTATCTCTCTCTCTCTCACTCGTTCTCTCTCTCTCTCTCTTTCACTCGTTCTCTCTTTCTCTCTCCCTCTTTCACTCGTTCTCTCTCTCTCTCACTCGTTCTCTCTTTCTCTCTCCCTCTTTCACTCGTTCTCTCTCTCTCTCTCTCTCTCTCTCTAATACATATGTTTACACTTGGTCTTTTCTCTAACGCATTATCATCGACTCTCCTTTTGGTTCATGCTGTTTTAATTAGCCAAATGAAAGACGAAAATCGATGAGAATGAAAACATGGTAAGATATTATTATTATTATTATTATTATTATTATTGTTGTTATTATTATATCTTCTTCATCTTATGATCTGTGCAATAATAATAATAATAATAATAATAATAATAATAATGGAGCATATGTCGTTAATTGATCTCCACTAATAGGCACCAATATACTAGTGCTGTGAAAATTCTATGAAACAGAGAAAAGCACAAGAACGTGAAAATAATAATAATAATAATAATAATAATAATAATAATAATAATAATAGTAACAATGCTGTCTCGGTAACGATAGCAGAAACAATAGGTGAAAAAATAAAAACACAAAGTAAACGAAAAATAAAAATGGCAGTCTGGAAAGAAAAAATAACAAGCGAAATAAATAAACTACGAGGACAATTGTCACTTCTGGGTGAAAAAGACAAGTTCTTGAAACAAAAGTTAAAGAGAAGCTGAAACAAGAAACTTCAAGCAAAGGCACAGAGAATCAGGTGTTACGAAAAGAAAAAAGAAAAAAACAGATTCTTCTGGAAAAACATGATCTTCAAAGGAGATGCCGAGAACTATAATGACCCCGACTTAATATCCAGGAAGTCGAGGAGGTCTGGTGTAAGATGTTGGAAAACTGAAAAATGCCCAACGAAAGAGCAACAGGGATCAAGCAACAAAAGGAAGACCACACACATGTAACAAAAATGGACGGATATCAATATTGCTAAAAGAACTGCCGCCATCTGCAAAACCAAACACTGGAAAGCACCAGAAATAGACAATTTTGAATCAAAAATACTATCTACGCACTAAGATCTCTCACGGGTATAAAATGATATAATCATAAACCCAGAAATATACCCCAAATGGCTCACGTGGATAGTTAGGAAGAAATGTGGGCCCATCACCTGCCAACATACAATGTACAAGATCCTCACTTCTATTATAACCAAGAGAAGAACATACAACTTCCTTGAGAAAAACAATTTACTCCTAGCAGAAGAGAATAGATGTAACAGATGAAGTTACGGGTGTAATCTTCAACTAATTATCAATAAAACATTATTGGAATTTGTAAAACCAAGGAAAAGAAATTTATCGATAGCATGGATCGACTACAAAAAGGCGGTCGAGAGTATTGCACACTCATAGATAGAGAAGAGTTTTAAAATATACAGAGTAAATTCAACAACGGTCAAATTCATAATGGAGAGCATGAAAAACTGGAAGACTGGAAGACTAAAAGACTAAACCTAAACTATACAAACGAGTCATTAACATTGAGACCAATCAACATCAAATTCTTCCAAGGAGATTTATTATCACGATTACTCTTCTGGCTTACATTAGCGCCACTCAGCTGCCTACTGAACAACAGTAGCCATGTATACAAGTCAGTGAATGGCAAACTGAATCACCGAAACTATATTGATCTTAAAACGTTTTCCAAGAATGACACCCAACAGAAAAACCTACTCACCATTTTCAAAACCTTCAGTGAGAATGGAGTTCAGTATCGACAAATGTGCCAAAGCCACATTCAAAGGCAGTAAACTAACGAAAACTACGGATTTAGACTTTGGTATCAACAACAAGATTAAGGAACTAGACCAAGATAGTATATAGAAATATTTAGGAATTAATGAAGAAGACGGAATACAACATTCAATTATGAAGAAAAAGATCCGAAAAGAATACTAAAAACCAAACTTAATGGGGGCCAATAAAATGAAAGCTACCAACACCTTAGCTATACCCGTAGTAACATACAGCTTGAACATTATTGAATACAAATTTAATGACATTAAAAGATTGGACGCCAAGATCAGAAAAATACTTACCCAAATTAGGATTTACGACCCCAAATCAGATTTTGATATGTTGTACGTACGAAGAGCTTAATCCAATTTGAATTAACTCTAAAAACTACGACAATCGGATTAGAAAAATATCTCACAAAAACCAATGATCATCTCCTACAAATATTAAGACACCAAATCCATTCCATCAACAAAAAAGCTGCACTGTTAAAGAAACAGCAGAATATACTTGAAACCATAACAAATAAAAATGAAGCCAATACCATCTACGCCAAATGCAAAACAATTTGGTCAAATTAAATGACAAAAAAACTGTGAGGACAAAGTGTTGTATGGCAATATCTAAAATGAAAGAAATAAGCAGATGCGAACCAACAGGAAAACACATCAGTGGCTGAGGAGCACCAGGATGAAAGCTGAAATAGAAGGCCTAATTATTGCAGCTCAGAATGTATGAGACCAACCAAAATAACGATGTAACTATCCTCTGGGATATGCCAATTCAAACTGACAGGGAAATAAAAATCAACAGACCTGTTATTATAAATTCAGGAAGAGTTTGCTTATTGACATAGCAGTGACCATCTGAGAGAAACACCTCCATGAATATTATTGAGAAAGTGTCCAAATACAAGGACCTGGAGATCGATATTAACAAGATATGGAGAATGAAGTCTGAGACTGTACCAGTAGTAATCGGAGCACTGGGCCTTGTGAGAAAAAGAATCGACAATTTTACTCACAGAAAATCGCCCTACTAGGAATATCCCATATACTAAGAAAAGTGCTATCACTTAAATGACAATTCTCCTATAGGGCCTAAGGACCATTGTTTAGACCCGGCTCTACACGATACAAAGCTGGAAACATAATACACTCAAATAATAATAATAATAATAATAATAATAATGATAATAATAATAACCGTCTTAATATTAATCAAAGAAAAAATATTTAATAATAAAACCTAACTGGGAAAATTAGGAAAATGTATACTGTAGCTAGGTAAACTCGAGAGATTATTTCCTGGGATCTCTGCCTATCTACCTTGAGGATACCTGACATTATTGGGTGTTCAGGTTGTACCTCTGCATAGAACAACCCATCAACTGAGGAAATTGTATCTCTAAGCTACGGGAATATCTGGAATATGACCGTCATCATTCGACGGAAACATCAAAGAGTCAAAGATGATCTCAACACAAATAATAATAATAATAATAATAATAATAATAATAATAATAATAATAATAATAAGAGCAAGAAGAAGAAGAAGATAAAGGAGTTTATGAATCGTAGGGTGCGAATGTGATTCAATAAATTCAATAATATATCATAAGGCGAAAGAAAAGATGTAATAGAAGAGAAAAATTTTAGCTCCCCGAGACGATAGAGAAAGAAAAGAACGCTAGAGAGGATCACCAGCTTCGAAGACTGGTGTCCAGATAGCTAAAAAAAAAAAAAGAATCGGATAGATAAAACAATTGAACGAAAATATTATTTAGCTTACCTGAGAGAATAAGAGAAGAAACAGAACAAAGTTGAGCGAAAACAATTGAAGAAGGCAACGAAAAAAAGGAACTAGAAAAAAATCTATAGAAAGAATGTAAGAATTGAAAAAAAAGTATCACGGAAGAAAAGTCAGGGATAAGGTTACGCGGAGAAAATCTGAAAGGAGAAAGGAAATTCTCAATTATGGCAATGTATTAGGACAAACTACGTAAAAGTGAAAATTGAAAACACGTTTCCAAAATAGCCGATGCCGCCTGTCTGGGATTAAGAGATTACGGAAAGCTCCAATCGTGGCTAACAATGAAAGGACTTACGAGATACAAGAGGAAGCTATGGCGTTGGAACGCACATGGAAACAGCAGGACCTTGACCGGGTGCTGAGAAAAATATATAATTTGAAAGTTAGAATCATATCCATAGGAGCATGTCCACTTGAAACTGAGCCCAAAATATTGTGATAATGATAGGATGATTTGGAAACTGTACAGACAATAACATTGGAGTCAGTGAGGGTGTGAAGGAAAGAGTTTGAAATTTAAAGGTGGTTGGGTCTTGCTATTAATACTGGATGATGGCTACCTAGGTAGTGTGTGTGAAAATGCAAATACATAAATAATAATAATAATGCAAGAAATTGGTATGAACACCACGTAGATGCCCTGGTTAAGTAGATAGGTTCTGTAACAATACACACAAACAGAACAATGAAAGCTAATCGTCCAGATATCGTGACCCGAGACCGCCAAAAATATGCCTTTTTATTGACATTGTAGACCCTGCAGATTGTAATGTATCTTTGAAGATCTTTAAAAAATCTATCAAAATACAAGGATCTTGAAATCGAAATCTCAAAAATGTGGCACATGAAGACATTAGTAATTCCAGTTGTATTCGGAGCTCTCGGATCTATTGGAAAAGATAACCAACCCGAGTGGAATTGGAACTCAGCTCTCCGATTTCAAATTCCGAACAGTAATACATTGCACCAGCTGCACATCCAATTTTATAGCACCTGACATTCCCAAGTAGTCACCCAACAAGATACTGACAAGAATCGACGATGCGTAAATTCGATCATCGTAAGAGAACCGGTGTTTCAACATGATATGGCCGTAAAAAGAGAAAAAGAGAAACAGCAAGAGAGAGATACGGGGGTGGGGGGAGAAAGGAAGGAAGGGAAAGAAAGAAAGAAGGAAAACAAGAAGAAAATAAAGAAGGAGAGGTGAGAAAATTTCTATAATTAAAATGGAGAGGTGAAGAATAAACACGCCAATTTAATTGAATTTTTATCGTCATTTTCGTAGATTTATCATCAACAAATGAACGACCGAGCAAATTCTCGCCGTCCAGGAGGTAATAGCAATTTAGTCGCACCGATCATTACTGCTACACTGGCTCTGATCTATACCAGGTACCCCACACTTGATACACCAAGGCATTACACTGTTTCGCATTAGAACAACAGTAAACTGTCCTTTTTCATGAAGAGCTTTACCGCATCCATCAACCCCCAACATTTTTGAATCGATTCGCTCTTCATTATTTCGCTACAGATTTATTAAATACTTTTTGTTTCTTTTTATCATATTCTTGCTTTTGGCCCCAACATTCGATTCACTCTTCACTTTTCATCAACAACAGTATAGGGAGGGCGCTGTATATCAGGCATATGCCTTTTCGGTTTTTGTTGGAACTGAAAACTAAACAAAAGAGGAATTTTGACTTTTTCATTCTTGGTGTCGATCGATGACAATGTTATTAAGCCGAAATTTATCATTCATCTGAAATCTTTAATGTTATTAATTTTCAAAGGAAATCAGAAAAAGTCATCTTTATTCTTCTCAAGACAAGCTTTTGTCTATATAAGTCTTAGATGTGGTCTCCGTCAAGAAAATAAGTACAAACGAAGAGCAAAGATCTATCGGCCTCCTTCTAGAAAATAAGTACAAAGGCGGAGCAAAGTTTTATAGGCCTCCTTCTAGAAAATAAGTACAAACGAAGAGCAAAGATCTATCGGCCTCCTTCTAGAAAATAAGTACAAAGGCGGAGCAAAGTTTTATAGGCCTCCTTCTAGAAAATAAGTACAAACGAAGAGCAAAGATCTATCGGCATCCTTCTAGAAAATAAGTACAAAGGCGGAGCAAAGTTTTATAGGCCTCCTTCTAGAAAATAAGTACAAACGAAGAGCAAAGATCTATCGGCATCCTTCTAGAAAATAAGTACAAAGGCGGAGCAAAGTTTTATAGGCCTCCTTCTAGAAAATAAGTACAAACGAAGAGCAAAGGCCTATAAATCTCCTAGGAAATAAGTACAAACGAAGAGCAAAGGTCAATAGGTCTACTTCCAGAAAATAAGTACTAAGACTGAGCAAAGGTTTATAGGTCTCCTTCTAGAAAATAAGTACAAACGAAGAGCAAGGGTCTATTGGTCTCCTTCTAGAAAATAAGTACAAACGTAGAGCAAAGGTCATCTTCAAGAAAATGCGTACAAATGTAGAGAAAAGATCTATAGGTCTCCTTCTAGAAAATAGGTACAAACGTATAGCAAAAAATGTGGATTTAAAATCAAAGCAGAAATAATGGTTTACAGGCTAAAATTGTGTTGTCAGATAGATTCGTTCAGTTTTTGAAATGTTATTTGAATGAACTTTCTATATTTTTACCAAAATATTTGATGTTTTTTCTCCCTTCTTCTACCACTTTGTTTATTTTTTTTAATCTTTCATTGTTTTTACCTCTTATCAGATCGATGAGCATGGAATGCCTAATTAGATGTAACTTTTTCATACCTGTTTCTCCAACATGGCCGCTTAGTTTCATATCATGTGGATATACCTATTCTCGTACGATCACTGAAGTTAAGCAACGTCGACCCTGGTCAGGACGTAGATGGGTGACCACTTTGGAATACCAGGTACTCTCAGCTTCCATGATGAATAATGGTTCAGAATATGAAATTGGAGTGCACAATTCGAATTCCCGTCAGGTTCCTGATATTCCCGTACACTTAAATACCCTTGAGAATGGTATGAATACAACTCGCCTCCATCTAACTATGGGTTAACTAGTAGGACTTGTATCTGAAAATAACTATTTTCTCCAAAAATTGTTAATACACACGCAAAAAAAAAGAAATATTCTTAAAATTTAAAAAATATTTCAGATTTAAATATACCAAATGTATCAACACGCCAACGCTCTTTCCTATGTTTCTAATCTGATTAAAAATGTTATTTAAGATTTTGATTGGGAAGTTCTACCGCATCCACCATATTCTCTTGATTTAGCGCTTTCAGGTTATCACGTTTTTCAGTCGCGCTTTCCAGCGTTTTGTTCAACAACAACGTAGAGTTGAAAAAGAGTTCTCGAAGAATTCTTCGAGTCAAATCCCGGTGATTTGTACCGTCAAGGCATTGGTAAACTAGTGGATCGTTGGCAAAAAGTTATGAACAGCGAAAGCAAATTTGTTTTTTATTATTATTTAAATAATGGATTAAAATAAATGGAAAAAACGAAGAAATTCATCTGACAAAACATTCTTTTTAAATTATGATCAAATAAAAATGAAATCGAAATTACTTAAAGCATCTTATTTATTTCCCCTACTTTTAGCAATCGATTTTTTTTTTTATTTTGTGAGATAGGGATTCCTGTTTATTTATCAGAACACTCTGAGTAGATACACTCTTCAGCCACTCAAACAATAAGAAATAAAGTTGTTTCCGACGAGAATTGAATACGGATCCTACTCGCTAGTAATGTTTCATCATTTCCAATCGGGTCCACCAGACATCAGATAAACCTTAACCCTAACCCAACGTTTGCCCCCATAATAAGTCACCCTCGCCAAGGCTTTGAATCTATATATACCCACCCCACTTCACGAAATATCTGACCCCTTCTACCAAGATCAAACATAGGGTATTATTGCCATACTTGGGGTCGAGCTGCTCAATGTGATAGGGTGCTTGCAGTGTGGACACAGAAATCAACGATGCATAGCTATTAAGCCTTAAGCGATTAATTATCAGGCACCTCCTTGCGAAGGCTCGCGATGTAGGCCAATACCGGCTTACCAATAATGGAAGGTGAGGGAAACTGTTTTTTTTTACTCACGCATTTTTAGAGCTAATATTTTTGGATTTTTTTAAAATTCGGACTTTGTTTTGTTTACTTTTATTTTAAATTAGTAAATATTAGTTGTTTCGTATTTACAGTCATGATATGGTTGTAGGTAATAGGAATTTACTTTCTTGCCTGCATTTGTATATGAGCTTATATTATTCTGTAAAATTTTTGCTGTTTTCTCTTTGTAGGCAAATGATACACGATTTTGAAGTGTTGTTCTTAGTTTTTGGTTTCTTAATATTCATGTTATTTTTGTTTTGGTTTTAAATTTTAATGTTCTTGCGATTTTTAATGTTTATACAATATTTTCAATGCAGCATTTTGCCCGAAAATAAACAATGCAATTATTAATAAGAAGAGTTGAAATTAATGCATCCAAGATTTCACAGCTCAAGCATCACTCTTTCAAAGTCAGCCAATGAACTTTTCATCCCACCCTCGTAAAGTAAGACAGGAAGTTAAGAAAAATCAATTTTGAAAATTGCAAATGACGGCGGAAAAGTTGTTAACATTATTGACTGTTGACTGATGTCTTCATCATTGTTGCTATGATCACAAAGTTTCAGCTGCTGTGACTGTCTTCAGGTTTTTGTCGATCCGGTTAATGTTCAGGGAAATTTGAACCGGAGCCTTTATTCAATTTGGGGATGTAGATTTTTCTTATTCCACTGCCTTTGTCTTAGTATATATAATCTGGTTTAATCTTTCAGTTATTGCTAATCCTGTGTCTGGGATTGAACTCACAGTTATTATGCCGCCGCATTCAATAAATAACGCTTTAGTCCTCTAGGCCTTTGTCCCGTTGGACAATCCGGAATCTATAACTTACTATTATTCTTTTTACCTCTATTGCGGTTTTACCCTTCTTTTTTGTCTTAGCATTCATTTTTGCCATGTCCAAGTGTTAACAGTTTGTGCTATTTTTTGCCACAAGAGGACCTTCCTCTTTTAATGGCTTCGGTGTGATATTTTATATGTTGATGTATAAAGTAGTGAAACTGTTTGTTTCCGCATCACACAACATTCCCACTCATTAAATATATGCGTGTGATGATGGATAGCAGGTTATAGATGAGATTTAAGCGTTCTATGTAGAAAAGACTCGTGTCATAAGCAAGTTAAATGCCAATAAAAGGGTTTTAGTTGAAGAGAATGCTGAAAATGAAAAAGATGTCAGTCAATTGGTTTAAATTAGAAAATAGTTAGAGGCGAAGTTAATAAGAATTGTTATGCTTTTTGGATTGTTAATGTGTTTAAAATGGAAATCGAGGTCAAAATGGAAGGCGTCAACTTGAAAAGAAGTAAATTAAATTTATATGTTCGTGTGTGTGTGCGCATACGCGTGCCTGAGTAGATAGATTGATAGAAATGAATAGATAGAGCGAGAGGTATAGATAGATAGATAGATAGATAGATAGATAGATAGAGCGAGGGGTAGATATAAATGAATAGATACATAGAGAAAAATGAATAAATACATAGATAGAAATGAATAGAGAAAGATAGATAGAAATGAGTAGATAGATTGATAGAAATGAATAGCTAGATAGAAATGGATAGATAGATAGATAGATAGATAGATAGATAGATAGATAGATAGATCTAATAAATATCAACAGTGCATAATGACTGTCAGTTTCACGCTAATGATCATGCTTCATTTATTGACATTTTACAGTTTATCAACCGTTTGTGGTTTATTTAAACTTGAAATATTTTGAATTGTATGGATAATTACGTTTGCGAGAGAATATTGTCTTAACTTATTTTTAGAAAACAACGATTTTTCCAGATACAAATTCTACAGTTTAATCCATAACTGCATGTTTGTTCGTTGATGTTTATTAGGGTCATTTAAGAGTCATTCTAATGTTTCATTGTAGTCGTTGATATACTTAATGACCATTCCACCTACTTTTATCGGATCTGGTCATGATTTTATTCATAGCTATGTTTTGCATTCCTCTGAGTCAAGTTATTTTATCAATATTTGTAAGGGTGGCTGCTATGATAGCTTGAAACACCTTTTTTTTATTTTGTGTCGTCAAATCTCTGGTTTGTCGTTAAGGTGGTAAGAATGTCTCCTTTTCTTAATTCAGCTGCAAATTTTAAGGCGAGACCTAAAGCTTCCATCTTAGTGCTAGAAAGTTAAAGGCGAGAGATGTGAACAAGATTCGAGTTACAGATTTCTCTTCATCAGCTGTGGTGGCAAATGTTGCGAAGGTAGTTTTAGAGATAAATTATTTGTGGTTTATGTATGAAATCGTTTGTCTCAACCTTTCGGCTCTGGAATTGGAAAAAATGTTTTCACTACGTAGCCTTCTGCCGATTGATGTAGCCTCGTCATTTTTGAGCAGTTCCTGGTGTTGGAGTACTGCACATGTAAGGAAGAAGTCGTGGATGCATTTGTGGAAAATAGCTGTTGTGGTCGTGAGTCATTTATAAATGTTTTCGGGGAGGATCTTCTCAGCAATACACTTAAGTACGAAATGTTTTGTATTCCTCAGGGTGTAGCATGATAATAAAAGTTTTCTATAGATGGATAATATATATATATATATATATATATATATATATATATATATATATATATATATATAAAGAGAGAGAGAGAGAAAGAGAGATATATATATACGTAGATATATATACACACACTTACGTGCAAATACCCTTGGGAAAGGTGTGAATCCTCTTCTTTTCCCTCCAGTTATGGGTAAATAGCAGGCCAGACTGGGTTCTATAGCCTTGGATGGCAACTGATCTAGAGAAGGACAACTTTGAATTCAAAACCTGCGAAGGGTCGTTTGGAGACCCTGTGGCACGTAGTGCACCAGGTCTCTGTATTCGGCCCTTCAAAAAGTGTGGATGGTCCTGCACGAAACCTTCACCAATATAATCCAATCTCCTGGGCTGGCGTTGGGCTGTCAGTTTCCGAGGAATTGATCTGCTTGACCCTCATACGTCGAATTCGACGGGAGAATTGAGTATGTGCAATATATTATATATATTATTTATATATGATATGCGCGGTACTTATTGGAAAGCGCTCAATATCAGAGATAGAGTTTACCTATTTAGTTGGATTATATATTAATATATTATTATTATAACTATATATATATATACATACATATATATATATATATGTGTGTGTGTGTGTGTGTGTGTGTGTGTGTGTGTGTGTGTGTGTGTGTAAAAATATATAGAAAATAGGAAAGAACTTGTTTTGAAACATGATAACTCTCATGTAGCGTTGGAATCATATTTTTAAATATATATATATATATATATATAATAGAAAAATCTTTATATATATATATATATATATATGTATATATATATATATATATAATAGAGAAATATATATATATGTATGTATAAAGTCTGAAAAATTAGGTCTGAAAAATCATCACCTATTTCTTTTTGAAACATAAGTAAAAAATACTGTATGCACCTCATATATATATATATATATATATATATATATATATATATATATATATATATATATATATATATACCTGTATATGTATGTATATTGGAACAACAATATAAAAAGTTGATGAGTCAAACCTTGGTGTTACTTAATAAAACTTTTTAATATATATATATATATATATATATATATATATATATATATGTATGCGTGTGTGTGTGTGTTGATACAAAGTGCGATGATAAAATTGTCGTTCAAATTACGCAAAAATGAAAATAACACTGAAATCTCATTTTAAAAGATATATTTACCAAAATTACATAATAATATGTTAAAATACTAAAGAGTGAATCTCTTCAATAAAATCGACATTGCTTTCAACCCCAACAACCAGACAATTTTAGAATTGTATTTCTTCTGGACAGCTTCCTTGTTTAAGTTGGTGAATGAAGTTCTAATCCTTGCTTTCAGTTCATCTTTGGTGTTACAAGGGGTTTTGCTAGTCTCTCGCACAACTCCGCCCACACATTAATTAATGGGGTTGCAGTCTGGGGATTTAGGTGTCCAAATGTAAAGTGTGATGTAGTTCCAAAAATTGTCAGACAGCCATGATTGGGTTCTCCCGCTTGTGTGTCATGGTGCAGAGTCCTGTTGCTAGACATAGAGTCTTTCAGCAGCTAATCGCTTGAGCCAGGGCCAAACTACCTCTCCTCAAGGCACTTGATACAGGCCCATTATGTTGAGTCTAGGGCACTCACCAGCAAATTCTAGTTTTCTTTTCTTATAAGAAAAATCAGAGATTGTTTATCCGAGCTGCCGTACCTTCGTAATCACCATTAGACTCATTCAACTCTTTCCAAATCCTCTGCACACCCAGATTGGCACTCAAACACTATAAAATGTTCGTATTGGATCTTCCGGTGCACATACCCTTTACAAATTACTAGCGGAGATAATTGCGTCATCGTGCTCTCTTCTCACAGACGTTGCCCAACTGACTCTACCAAAGTGTGCAGTTTATAAAATAACAAAAAAAATTTCGTCATTTGAAACTTCATCTAACTAAATTTGTTATGTTGGTTCGACTACACATGCATACGAACGAGGGGTGGTATGAATTTAAAAGTTTAAAATTTGAATTTTATATATATATACATATATGTGTGTGTATGTATGTGCGTGTGTATGTACTGATTCCTTGTAGTTAGACGGTGTGTGTGTGTGCGTGTGTGTGTGCGCGTGTGTGTGTGTATGTACAAATGTGTTTACTAATTCCTCGTAGTGCGATAGTGTGTATGTATAGAGAGGGAATATACACATGTATATACGCATGCGGACAGAAACCCACGAAAATGGAAATAGATCTAAGAACAAACAGGGGTCACTAAAACATTAAAAGATAAGATGGGGATAACTAATTCATCATTTCTCTTGGAGCAATCTTAATTGTTTTATTACCCTTCACGCAGAACTCTTCACTGCCAGTTCAAGAAAGAAATTCGAATTACTAACACAAAAAAAAGAGAATGTTTCATATCGAGAATATTTAACATCGAAAAACATAAAGGAGAAAAAATATGTGGAAATCTCCACCTTTACCTGATGACGGTCGCGAGACCAGAATCCCGTGTAGTAAAATTATGGATAATAAAGCAATTTTTTTTTTAATTAACCAAAAAAGTTTGCGGTATCACTCCTCTTTTTAATATACACACTTTTCTCTCGTTGGAACTACTATAACCACTTCATTATATATATATATATATATCTATATATATATATATATATATATATATATATATATATATATATATACACACAAATATATATATATATATATATATATATATATATATATATATATATATATATATGTAATGGGTTTTTTAAAATTAATCCGACAGATTTTATGACTTATGTGTGTAGACGTTCCGTTTATTTATTAGGCAGTATACTTATTTATTTTCGTGTACCGAACTAAATATTCGATAATTTGTTTTTTTAAAGAAAAGATGCTCTCTCCGGCAGGATTCGAACCTGTTTCCCCCTTAGCGGATATGAATGTTCGGAAAATCTTTGAAGAAATTTCCGCTTAAAGGCATTTTTCGATTTTGCTCTGTCGACGAGACCATTCGTGCGCGTCTTTTCGATTAAAACTAAGTTTAATATATATACATATATATTTAGACATTTAGATTTACATCAAACCTTAACCTCCCAAATATGCCCTTTAAAGTAACGCGAATTAACAGCGTCTAAGAATTTGAATGAAACCTGCCCTCGTGGAATGTAATTTATTAGGGTTGCTGTAGCTTCTTCCTTTAATGTCGGTCTTCACCCCTGACCCATCGATATTTAGAGACAAGACGCGTTAGGCTTTAGCAACGTCTAGCCGACAGACAGTGGGATTAAGAATAAAGAATTGAAATGGTACACCTAACCCACTCATATCTTATCTTCTCTCCCACCTTACTTCCCCACTTCGTTAATTTTACATATGCTTGATGAGGTCCATCAAAAACGTGTGAATTTCTTTTCATTTTTCATTTCAAACTTTGGAAGTAAAGTCTCATGATCCATATCCCTGTTAAAGGGGTTGTGGTGAAATAACTTATTACATGGAACATTAAAGTGGTCTGTTTTTATTCAAATATATATATATATATATATATGTATATATATATATATATATATATATATATATGTGTGTGGGTCTGCAAAAGTAGATATACAGTATTATACTATTATTGATTTTATTTCGATATGTTTGTATAAGCAATACAATACATTATGTGGGCACGTTTTGTTTTCCATTACTGTATTCCTACTTTTGCATCGCATATATATATATATATATATATATATATATGCACATTTCATTGAATACGACAGACAACGTGCTTTCAATGAATATTTAAATGAGATCTAATTGAGCTATTGTCAGAATGTTGTAGTGTGTGTCTTCGTGTCAAACATGTTGTAGTATGGTCTATATAATTATTTTGAAAAAATAAATATATATATTATGATAGAAAAGGAAAAATTGACACCTGGAGAGATAAACAAACTGATATGACCCTCTCGTTATTTCTTTCTCTCTCTCTCTCTCTCTCTCTCTCAATATATATATATATATATATATATATATGTGTGTGTGTGTGTGTGTGTGTGTGTGCAAAAGTAGGTATACAGTAATGAAAAATAAAACGTGCCTACATATCGTATTGTATTGATTATACAAACATATCTATAATAAAATCAATAATCGTATAATATTTATATCTACTTTTTTAGCCACCCTATATATATATATATATATATATAGATAGATAGATAGATAGATAGATAGATAGATAGATAGACAAACTGATATTACCATCTCTATTTCTTTCCCTCTCTCTCTCTCGCTATATATATATATATATATATATATATATATATATATATATATATATATCGTGAGAGAGAGACAGATAGACAGACAGAGACTGAGAGACAGAGAGAGAGAAAGATAGATTGCGCGTGAGCGATACAAAGAGACTAAGATATGTACAGAATTTTATGTCTGTGCTTTTATTCCAATATTTGCTAGATGCTTATAAAATCTACAGGCATGCTGAATACATCGCCATAATGAGTTCATCTGTGGTACTTTGCGTCGGAATGCCAAAGAAATTCTTTTTCCTTCGGTTTATTTTTATTCCCATCTCTCTCTCTCTCTCTCTCTCTCTCTCTCTCTCTCTCTCTCTCTCTCTCTCTCTCTCTCTTCCTCCCTCCCTCCGTCGCTCGCTCTCTCAATCTTGATGCAGTCTTCGGAAATCTTTCCGCGCCATTTCTCCTGCAATTCCTTTCCCCACCCATAAACCCGGCTTCTCCAAGCGTCCCCCCACAACATTCTGCCTAACTATCCCCACCAACTTCTTCCATATTTTCCCTCGTCGCTGCAAATCTTTATTAGTCACGAAATTCCGGATGAGTTCGAGGAAAAACGAACCGGAAACTCCCGGTCCGGTCCGGAAACAAATCGAATCACATGATCGAATGACATCACGTGATCGAACCGTGTCACATGACTGAATGATATCACCAACGCTGCGAATATCATTCGGGCCGTAAAGCTAAAAATTAGTTCACCTCTTTTTTAATGCTGCAATCGAATCTCCCGTCTGCTGACGTAGGTTGAGGCAGGAAAAGTGCCCCCACCCCAAAGGATGACTTGTTGAAATGTTATGCGAAGCTTCTGTTTTAACATCCATTGCCTTGAACAGGTATAAAATCGCCATTGACCGCAAGAGACAAAAAAAAAAGAAAAGATCATTACTTTGAAAAGAATGCGAAGCTTCGGCAAAAGATGGAATTGCTTCTATATAGAAAAATACTATCTTGAATTTTAATTTTAGTTCGACTACTGTCAATTTGTCAAAATCATTTGACTGATTTTTGTTGAATTTTGATTTCAATTACCTTTTTGTCGCATCTGTTCACAACGAAAGAAATAAAGTATAACTTTCAGCTAGGCTTGAATGTGCATCTATACTTTTCGTTTCTTTGTCTTTCACTTGAACACTAAGGACAAGTTGCCCGAGACAAAAACGATGCGAATTCGGGTCTTGACGAGAGCTTATTATTTTTATACAGTCCGTTCAGTTTCCTAATAGCTGAAGAATAAGAGTTTGAATCAGGATAAAAAGCAATTAAAATTAACATTAAATTTAATAATCATTGACAAATAATTTAAGCTAAAATAATTCTATGATTTAGCCGGAGTGTGACAGTTTCGAGGATTTGCGATAAAATATAACTTATGACGAAGAAATATTAACAAATTATTATTTATTTATTTTCTTTGATTTCTGTTTTATACACAATTTCTTCCGGGTCCCGAACAGAGACCTAAAGTCAGAAATGGCATCATGACATTTTCCACTGGGCATTTTTGGTTAAAAAATAAGACAACCTATGACCACACATATTTTACATAGATAAAGCTCTTCGTAAGGTGTGAGCTATTCTTGTGTGTACAATTTGTGTATTTCTTTAAAGCATACGCTACCAGGATCCCTTCAATGTCTCTATCGGAACGTTCCCAATTAATTCAAGAGATCCAACTACAACTGAAGCGATTGATGCTCTCATGTGCCACATTTTTTAGGTTTCCACTTCAATCTATCTTAATAGGTTTTTTTAAAGATCTTCAAAGATACATTGCAGTCTGCGGAAACTGCCATATCAATAAGAATGCACATTCTGTTTTTGTGATCTTTCATCCCAAATATCTGGTCGATTAGCTTTGATTGTTCTGTCTGTGTGGATTGTAAAGTCCCATAAAATTGTTTTAAGTCTGAAATCGAGTCTGGGTGATGCCCATACCAATTTCTTGCAGCTTTTGTAAAAGTTACACATTTTTAGTGCAGACATTGGCCTACTCTGTCATGCCGACTTTTATATTCAGTTGCTGTCCATACTGCCCAAGCTGATACAAAATGGCCAATTGTTTCTGGATATGTATCACAGAATCTGCATTTCGAGTTAACACAATTTTTCCGTGTGTCTGCTTGGTAATTTCTGGTTAGCAATCATTGGGCCTGTGCAGAAAGAATAAAACTTTCAGTTTCAGCTTTTAACCCTGCACTACGTAACGACTGATTCGTACGGAGTTTGTCTATATCAGCTTGTTTGGCATGGGCAGATTATTGACACAGAAGAGGCTTATCTTGTCATCGTTTCATAATTTGGCCCAGTGCATTTGCTTTTGTTTTCTTTTTTAGGTTCTTTGCCGTTGCCCTAGGTGTATTATGATTTACTTTAATTCTCCCCCGACTTGAAATTCCATTTTAAATTTATTGGCTTCCTTTATTATTTAGCACAGATCATTATTCAGTCTTCTGTAGTTTCCAGGTATCTTTGAAGACCAATTGTTGTGATTTTTAAAACAGTTCTAGTTGAACTAATCCTCTTCCTCGTTTGGATTTGAACACATAAACCCAATCGATATCAGTATGAGGTTGATGCATACGATGGCAAGTGCTAAACTTTCTCCTTTTGGCGTCCATTCGCTTAATGTCAGCTATGGTCTTAGTTAAGGATGTTGAAATTGTATTGCACCACAGGAACAACCAAGTTTGTTTATGGCTGATATTCTGTTTTGCGAATACCATTCGGTATTTAACAGCAGAAGCACACGTCTCTAATATACTTTTCTTACTTTCTCCTTCATTTTGATATGCTGTATTCCATCTCCTTCATTGTCTCCTATACATTTATAGGCTTCTTCTTGTTCCAGTTTCCTAATCTTTGTGACAATTAGATCTATTAAATGGGTTTCTATAATTCTCCATTTCTTGAATGTGACTTTTGCACTTTTATCTAATCTGAAATCTATACTGATGTCATCACTGAAACATTTTACAGTACTGAGGAAACCTTCAGCTCATTGTCGTCTTTGGCAAAGAGTTTTATATCTTCTGTGTAGAATAGGTGATTAAACACAATCCTGTTATTTTGTATCATTATTATTATTATTATTATTATTATTATTGACAATAATAATAATAATTGCTGTTGTAAATTGTTATATTTTGCATCTCTTTTATATCTTAAGGCAAACACTGGAAATTTGGAGACGCATGTCTACTTGCCTTGAAAATCATCATTCAAAATCTGTGCTTCATACTTAAGCTTTGACACTTATTCATTGTGCAACCCACAGTGAAAATAAAATTAATTTCCAGAATGTCGACCTTGCTAGCTGTTGCGCTACGGTGATACGAACGATGCCTCATGACCAATGGAGCATGACTGCCATGCCTGAGATGGAGCTGTCCAACCCCCACTTCGCAGCCTTTTTTTCCACCTTACAGTCTCTTTTCCCCCCAAAGACGACACTTCGGATGCCTTTCGCTATTCTGTCGCTATTTCTATGGCAAATGTTAGGGCGTGCTTCTTCTTTAGTTCCGCCAGTTCAGATCGTTACAGCTAAAACCCTACCACACTACATCGACAGAAACAAAGCATCCACATTTCCTCCGTATTCCAGTGTTTTTACAAGAAGAGCTGCTTTCAAGAAGAGATTCCCTCGTGGTTGCTTCCCCAAATGCTGCACTCTTAACCACTTCAAGCCAAGGGTCAATTGTTAAATATCCTCCATATTATCTTTACTTCCTACTCTTACATTCCACACGTGATTCAGTGGCCCCTATGATTATATTCAGTAAATTTCGTAAAATCACAATCAGATTGAGATAATAAATAGTAATTTCGTATTCATCTATCGTAATTTCATCTTTTTTTATTGATAGTTTAATCACCGAATGAAAGCAAAGCACAATGGGAATTATTTTTTTATTTGCCTAAATTTAGTGTTTGATGAGATAAATTATTTTGCATTTTTTTTTCTTTGTTCATTTTTAAATCCATCATTAGGACAAAATTGGTGTGTTTCAGATTAGACTGTTTCAAACATTTACCCACACTTACATATTCTCGGATAGGTTTTATAAAATGAGCCAAAGATTTCATACATTTTTTAAAAGATTCTCGTGTCATAAAAGTGCATTTCAAAATTTGCTAGAATTAATTATTTAATTATGCTCTTGCAATGAATATTTTTCTCGTTTTCTTAGATTTTAGGAACTTTTATGTCTAAGCAAGAAAGACCAAGTGGCGATTTTACGGTGTTCCTATTTTCGGCCTTGAAGTCCGGTGATGCGTTGACTCCAAAAGTATTGAACCTGTGCTTATCTTGGCCCAATTCCAGTAGGGGCAGTATGTTATCGAGACACGGGGAAGAAATAGATGCCAAGATTACTTTTTAATGAAAAGTTGGCATGTGTCAAAAGATACAGAGATTGATCAAAAATCAAAAGCCAAACAATGATTTAATAAAACTAAAATTCAGTAGAGCGTGATCAAACTAAATGAGCTGGTGGCGTATACAGGAGATCATTAATCACGACGAACTCAAATCCTGAAAAACCTCTGCAAACTCTAAGGCTGCTCCTGGTCAATGAGACATAAAGGAACTTTGTCGTCCCTTGCATTGTAACACGTTCCACCATCCAAGAATTTCAATGTGATGGGCCTTTGTCGTCTCTTGCATTGTAACACGCTACAACATCCACGAATTTCAATGTGGTGTGCCTTTGTCGTCTCTTGCATTGTAACACATTCCACCATCCAAGAAATTCAATGTGATGTGCCTTTGTCGTCTCTTGCATTGTAACACGTTCTACCATCAATGAATTTGAATTTGATATGCTTTGTCGTCTATTGCATTGTAACACGTTCCAACATCCAAGAATTTTAATGTGATCTGCGTTTGTCGTCTCTTGCATTGTAACACGTTCTACCATCCAAGAATTTGTATCTGATGTGCCTTTGTCGTCTCTTGCATTGTAACACTTTACAACATCCAAGAATTTGAATGTGAAGTGCCTTTGTCATCTCTTGCATTGTAACACGTTCCACCATCCAAGAATTTCAATGTGATGAGCCTTTGTCATCTCTTGCATTGTAACACGTTCCAGCATCCAAGAATTTCAAAGTGATGTGCCTTTTTCCTCTCTTGCATTGTAACACGTTCTACCATCCAAGAATTTCAATGTGATATGCCTTTGTCGTCTCTTGCATTGTAACACGTTCCACAATTGAAGAATTTCAATGTGATATGCCTTTGTTGTCTCTTGCGTTGTAACACGTTCTACCATCCAAGAATTTGAATGTGATATGCCTTTGTCGTCTCTTGCCTTTTAATACTTTACACCATTTAAGAATTTCAATGTAATATGCCTTTGTCGTCTCTTGCATTGTAACACATTCCACCATCCAAGAATTTGAATGTGATGTGCCTTTGTCGTCTCTTGCATTGTAACACATTCCACCATCCAAGAAATTCAATGTGATGCGCCTTTGTCCTCTCTTGCATTATTACACGCTCCACCATCCAATAATTTCAATGTGATATGCCTTTGTCGTCAGTTGCATTGTAACACTTTACACCATACAAGAATTTCAATGTAATGTGCCTTTGTCGTCTCTTGCATTGTAACACGTTCCACCATCCAAGAATTTCAATATGATGTGCCTTTGTTGTCTCTTGCATTGTAACACGTTCCACCATCCAAGAATTTCAATATGATATGCCTTTGTCGTCTCTTGCATTGTAACACGTTCCACCATGCAAGAATATGAATGTGATGTGCCTTTGTCGTCTCTTGCATTGTAACACGTTCCTCCATCCAAGAATTTGAATGTGATGTGCCTTTGTCGTCACTTGCATTGTAACACGTTCTACCATCCATGAATTTGAATGTGATGTGCCTTTATCGTCTCTTGCATTGTAACGCGTTCCTCCATCCAAGAATTTGAATGTGATGTACCTTTGTCGTCTCTTGCATTGTAACACGTTCTACCATCCATGATTTTGATTGTGATATGCCATTGTCGTCTCTTGCATTGTAACACGTTCCAGGATCCAAGAATTTGAACATGATGTGCGTTTGTCGTCTCTTGCATTGTAACACGTTCTACCATCCAAGAATTTGTATCTGATGTGCCTTTGTCGTCACTTGCATTATAACACTTTACAACTTCCAAGAATTTCAATGTGATGTGCCTTTGTCCTCTCTTGCATTGTAACACTTTACACCATCCATGAATTTCAATGTGATGTGCCTTTGCAGTCTCTTGCATTGTAACACTTTACACCATGCAAGAATATGAATGTGATGTGCCTTTGCCATCTCTTGCATTGTAACACGTTCCAGCATCCAAGAATTTCAAAGTGATGTGCCTTTTTCCTCTCTTACATTGTAACACGTTCTACCATCCAAGAATTTCAATGTGATGTGCCTTTGTCGTCTCTTGCATTGTAACACGTTCCACCATCGAAGAATTTCAATGTGATATGCCTTTGTTGTCTCTTGCGTTGTAACACGTTCTACCATCCAAGAATTTGAATGTGATATGCCTTTGTCGTCTCTTGCCTTGTAACACTTTACACCATTTAAGAATTTCAATGTAATATGCCTTTGTCGTCTCTTGCATTGTAACACATTCCACCATCCAAGAATTTGAATGTGATGTGCCTTTGTCGTCTCTTGCATTGTAACACGTTCTACCATCCATGAATTTGAATATGAGGTGCCTTTGTCGTCTCTTGCATTGTAACACATTCCACCATCCAAGAAATTCAATGTGATGCGCCTTTGTCCTCTCTTGCATTATTACACGCTCCACCATCCAATAATTTCAATGTGATATGCCTTTGTCGTCTCTTGCATTGTAACACTTTCTACCATCCATGAATTTGAATGTGATGTGCCTTTGTCGTCTCTTGCATTGTAACACGTTCCACCATCCAAGAATTTCAATATGATGTGCCTTTGCCGTCTCTTGCATTGTAACAGTTTTCACCATTCAAGCTAATTTCATTCATAAAAGAATGTTCGATTATACAACAATTACATTTTTTAACACATTTAATTCCTTCTTTTAATAATCCTGAAAACAATCATGGCACGAATCAATTCTCTCAGAAAGTCATGTTTTTGAAGCGTAATTAGAGGAGACACGGCCATTCCGACATGTCAATATGTTCTAATCAAATTTGGCACCAAATATTTAAAATGAGATTTTGATTCAGAAGAACAATACATAAGATATTCTTAATTTCGTTATTGTTAAATAAATTTTTACAAACTTTAAATTTGAATAAATTATTAAAAACAGAAATGTCGTCTGTCTTTGTTAAACAAGAAACAAAGTACAAAAAAAAAGTAAACTGTAAAAAACATTGTTTTTTATTTAGCCTGTTCCATACAAAATATGGCATATATTTCATGATGAGATTCTACAACGATATCTATGCACTCCGTTCAAGCTGCAGACATCAAGATGTACCACTGACTCTTTCTTTTTTCACTGAGGGGATGTTATAAATAGATCATGATACCACATTCTTTCCTTTTATTGCATTATTCTTGTTTTTTGCTCCACGGTTTTGGTTTCATGCGAAACAGCAAAAGAGACTGCGGATGATTTTGACTGAGCTACTTGAAAACTATTTTCTCTGATAATGCAACTTCTTCCAGTTTGCATTCATTTTAAAGAAACCTTTCTCTCAACAAACTTGATGAAAAAAATGTCAACTTATTTGTTCGTAAATAATTTTATTAAACAGCCGGAGAATTCTTCCTTTTCGAAGTTTAACACCTCAAATTATATGCTTTACATAATATATTCTAACCGAATATCCGTTCCACAGACAGAAAAGTACGTTTTAATGAAAGTTCTCTGACGTTGATAACATTTCTGGATAAGCATTTTCAGCACAACATCAACTTTTTAAAGTTATTTCTCTAATTCTCTTCTTGAATTTAGACATAGAGTTGGTCATGAGAAAAACAGCTGAATAGTTTTTTTTAATTTTTGAATTAATAGTAATAATGAAAAACTAATTCATCAACTTTATTATTCTTTATTTCTTTAAATAATTTGGTAAGATTCTTTAAGGATATTTAATTTCGTAAAATGTGAAATGGCTGATGACAACAATGGTTATTACGAACGCTGCAAGCAATATGTTCATCATTAACATTGCTGGAATTAAAATTATAGAATTCTATGAATTTATAATAATATTTAGAATATTTTACCTTATCTCCTCTTCTTTAAAAATGTTATTTTTTTTAGAAGCTAACATTATTTTACGTTTTCTTTAAATGTAAAAACATTTTTGTTCGGCTGATATGTGATTGAAAAAAGAGACAAATTCCTCATCGATAGAAATACTGCTTATTTCTGGCAGTTTTCAAAGCATGAAAAAATAACAGGGAAGAAATATGCACTAAGGTATTCTTTTTAAAATAGTTATGTAATTAAATATAAACACCATATGTGTGTGTGTATGTGCGTGTGTGTGTGTGTACTTCTACAACTCAGTTGGGCTAGGCACTTCCAAGATATTTACCTGGCATTCCCTGGCACAGGAGGAGTACATTTTGGGCCAGAAGAGAAATAAACTGTTCCCCTCATTTTAGAAGAAAAAAGTCTCACATCCATGGATTTCAATCCTGCAGTAGCAACTCGCTCCCTCATCGCACTAAGAAAGGTGGTATCAGTGTAATATCGACGCCAGCGTGACAGCGGTCGCGAGGATTGTGCAATTTTTTTCCTTGGCCCATATGCAAATACGAATGGTGCTCCCCACGTAAAAACCTCCTCATGACATATCCTGCCTTAATAGCTGAGCCGGGTTAAATACATACCCGACTTACTTCTGAGGCAGGATATGAGAAAAGATTATTAAGCGGGGTGCTCATACGCAGGCATATAGGCGAAGATCAGATTTCCGGTTTTTATGGCCTTTTGATCGGGATCAAAGTGTAATATCTGTTCTCTCCTCATTTGAGACGGGAGAAAGTCCCCGATCCAGAGAATTACAATCCTGCGGCAGAAACTTATTGTTGGCAGGAAATGTTGGATTGATGTAATATTACCTGCAGGACAATCGTTGCAGGTGACTGAGCAATTTTCCTTGACACATAGGCGTATGCACCACTATATACACACATAAAAAAACTTTGGGTCACTTCTGCCTTAGTCTCATGCGTGAACGCAATCGTCAAAGGATGGCTTGAAGACTGCGTTCAAGCATGAAACGGACTGTTCAGCTTAAGAATTTTCCTCATATATACAGGTTGTATCAAAAATACTTTTAGAAACATATATCTGCAAATCATTTGTTTTTGAGTTAATTTTTTTTTAATTACGATAGATGGCTCTATGTTGTCATGTAGACTAGGTTACATTTGTTATTCGTGTACATTTGTGGCAAGTCTATCTTCAACGTTTAATGTGTGTAGTAGTGAGTTAACTGAGAAGTGTTCCGTTTAACAAATGGCAGGATATTCATATCGTGAGTAGGCAGATATGATTTTTACATACGGCCGAGCGAATGGTAATGGACGCGAGGCTGCACAGCTGTATCACATTGAGTTTCGAGACAGAAGGCAACCAAGTCATCTAACATTTCCTGCTGTTCATCGTCGCATTGCTAAGACAGGATCCGTGGCACCCCAAACTACGGATAGTGATAGGCCGAGATCCGCTTGTACGTCTGACCACGACGAACATATTCTACAGGCTGTCGGAGGCTATCCCGGTATCAGCGCACATCAGGTGGCCCTAATATGTTGTAAATCTCATAGTATCGCGTGGAGAGTACTTCAGGGGCAGTAACATGTGCAAAGTCTGTTTCCTCTGATCACACAACACGAGAGAACTTTACCGGTGGTTAATTGTACAAACTGCCGATCCGTTGTTTATCTCTTCAGTCTTGTTTACGGATAAAGCAACATTTGGAAGAGATGGAATAACAAATTTGTACAACCAACATTTGTGGGCGGATCGGAATCTTCATGGTACAATAAAGTCTGGACATCATCACCAGTTTACCATTAATGTGTGCGCTGGAATTGTATTTTGCAATGTTGATTTCTATGTCTTCGCTCTCTCGCTCTCTCTCGCTCTCTCGCTCTCTCTCTCGCTCTCTCGCTCGCTTTCTCGCTCTCTCTCCAAGAATATAACATATAATTTTTTCTATAACAGAACAACATTCCATAACTGTAATGACAAAGTAGAAAATGATCTTTGTAAAGTATTTTGTCCTCTAAAAGAACTTCATCGGCCTAAAGGAATTGAACTTTTTCACCTCCCGATTTCAAATTTGCCGTTCCTGCCTCTTGAGAGTTTTTTCTCGATACATACATAAAACCAGACTCTACTTTTATATCATCGTTCTCCCTCATATATATATATATATATATATATATATATATATATATATATATGTAAAATTTGATCAACAAAAACATCCGATGAAGTCCTTTGAGAGGACGAATCGTGTTACATATAAAAATATATATTTACTCCATCGCATTCAATTATATATATGAAAAAATATTCAATTATATATGTAAAAAAAGATTAAATATAATGGAAGCTTTAATGATAAAAAAGCAAAAGCCAACTCTTCACAATATTAACTACGAACAAGGCCACAATGTGCTAACTGCATTCGGACATTAAAACATCTCCACACTAAAACATACTCAGAAAGTACACACTCAATTAAGCTGAAAAATCGAGCCATCCTTGATAATAGGTATAGCCGAAAGCGCTCGGAACTATAAAACATTTGGACAATTTTTACAAACCTTTTTCCACAAAAGAAAGCTCTTGTTCGAACACAAGAAAAATTAAATAAAAAGATTACCATGACTGTCGTTTTTAATGAAACATGCATAAACGAAGGATTGTTGCCTAAATATACAACTATATATATACATATATATATATATATATATATATATATATATATATAAGTGAACATAGAAGTCAACACTTAGAGGCGACAGTCTGTTTCATGCTATATGCAATCGTCAGGCTACATGTGCTGTTATTTTTCTCGGCTATTTATATATATACGGGTTAGTGGTGCATTGTGGGTATTCTATTATGGCGGTTATTTTACCGGAAGTCGTTTGTTTATTTATTTGGGTCAAATTATATTGCTTGTTTTTATTTTTTATTTTTTTGTTTCTTATTTTATTTATTTATTTATTAACGTAGTAAAAATTCTTTATATCACTTATTTAACAGTTTTGTTTTGGTTTGAGAATTTAATTAAAGCTATTTGTTCAATTTTGGGGTTGATTGTTGTAGTTCATTCTAAGTATTATTTTGGCGGGAACAGTTTTTAATTGATTATCTTTATTTGGGATTGGTTTGTTTATTTATTTACTTGGATGAATTTAGGTCAATTTATTTTACTTGTATATTTTCTCTTTTCTCTTGCCCGCTTGGAGAATGTTTCTCTGTAAAAAATAAATAAATAAATAAATAAATAAAACGTCTTACATAGGATATGCCACAACTACACACTCACGGAGACTCACCTGCCACCTGTTGGATCAGATTGCCATCAGACAACGCATTAATAAGCTGCATAAATATCATAGTAATATTAGAGAGCTACTCACAGACAATACCAAAATAATAGTAGAATCTAATAGTAAAAACAGACTTATGATCCTCGAAACAATACTTATACAACAAAAAACGACCGACAATAAATAAAAAAAAACAAGATTGTAGCAGTTACTCCACATGAAGAAATATCAGGAAGACCGAACGCCAAGACATTACTAGCCACCGACACAACAACAAGAAATCACAAGATCTCAAAAAACAATTACATTTGATATAAACGTCCGAATGTAACAAAAAAAATAAATAAATACACACACGTCACAATATTCTTAACGTCACAACTCTCTTTGCCTACATCACAATGTTCACTAGTTCTACGAGATTTAACGATTGTCTCGGCCTACCCTGATGACAACTTAAGAAAGTCGAAAGCTTGGACCATATTTCTTGTACTTTTCAGGCAAAATGAACTTCGGACATTTCTGACGGAATGCTCTCCTTGTCCGAGAAGGATTATTAGTAATTTGGAAAAGTATTTAGTACTTTTCCAAATTACAAAGTGAACTAAAATTTGAAAAGACCCAGGGCGACCAAAGTGCACTAAATTTGAAAAGACCCAGGGCGACCATGATATTTGCTTAAGTATTTTTTGCATAAGTCCTCGGTAATAATTACACTTTTGTTATATTTTGTATAGATAAAGTTTTATAGAATAAATTACATTCTTGGTACTTTTCCTCTTCACTTTCTTTCCTCTTTCTTTCCAGCTTCCTTCTTCTCTCTCTCTCTCTTTCTCTCTCTCTGTTTTATTTTCTTTCTTCAGTTTTTCTATTATTCTCACCTACATATCACGCCCATTAGCGATCTCTTTCTTTATATCTATCTACTTCTTTTAGTCTTCTCTCTCTCACCCTCTCACCATCTCTCACCCTCTCTCTCTCTTTCTCTCTCTCTCTCTTTCTCTTCTGTTTCATAATCAAGCAGATGACATGAACATTCTAACCGTAGTTTGTGCTTTAATTTAGTGAGGCATTTTGATCCTATTTTTTCAATATATGTTTTGATTTTTTTTTAAAGTTCTTTCAACCCCCGACCCACCTGAGAATCTCACTAACCCGGCGACATTCCGCCAAGCACCGGAAGTCAAAATGAGTCAGGATAACACGAACCTATTATCGCAGTATGGATCTGTCAATATGTTTCGCATTTCAACCCTCCCTCACCTAATTTTTATCCTTCCAGTTTCCTTCAAAGCGGGTGTCATTTTAAGAAACAAACCCGGATGAGCTTCCACTACTTTGCCTTTTCTTTCTTCCTTTTCTTTCCGGATTTCTTTCCAATTTTTTTTTTTTTTTTTTTTTGCCTGATTGGAAACTTTGAAATTTCAAATAAATTCCTCATTTTGGGAGTTACATTACTTTCTTGGAACGCCTCACATTCAGCAATTCTTGGCTTTTGACCTTCTCCCTTTTCTTTGGACTTTTCCCTCTCGGCTCTTTTTCACGCGCCATATTCTTCTCTCTCTCTTTCCCCCTCTCTCTCTCTCTCTCTCTCTCTCTCTCTCTATCGACTCTCCCACGCTTTCCTAGATTTTGATCCTCCCTTTTAATTTCTCTCTCTTCTTTTTCTCGCTCTTTCTTCTCTTTCATCTTATTCTCTACTGCATTTTATTTCTCTCTCTCTCTCTCTCTCTCTCTCTCTCTCTCTCTCTCTCTCTCTCTCTCTCTCTCTCGTATTTATTCACTCTGCTTTTTCTCTTCATCATTCATTGGACGTTTTTTCTCATGATTATTTCTATAGTTTTTCCATCTTTCTTTCTTCACTTTTCTTTTCTCTTTCTCTTTTTTCTTTATAACTTCAAACTTCATTTGTCTCCTTTGTTTTCTTTTTTTTATTCGCCTTTTTTCTATCTTTGTTCTCTCGTCCATTTCTTTCTTTCTGTTATGCTATCTCAACTAAGGTTTGCAATTGTATGCAGTCAGTTTGGATTCTACATTTAAATTACCATTGTCACTACCTTACGTAGCGAGCCTATACAGTCCGTCTGTTCATATGCATATGCTAATTACTGATTCATTCCCTTCTCCCAACTTACGCCATTCTCTTTTTTATTCACATGTTTTCATTTTTCTCTTATTTACCGTTTTCTTCCTTTCTTTCTCTTAAGTTCTTTTTTTCAGTGCAATAATTTGCGATCAGATGAACCTCACAGACGATCGATCGTTATTGGCGGTATTGATATTCGAATTCTATATACGTTCATCCATTTCTGTAGATATCTTTGTCTGACCCGGGGTCAAATCGGTGTAGCACACAGTGAGTAGGAAACTCCCGTGAGTTTTAATTGGCGAACTAGTGACGCATTGGGAATCGAGTGAGTATCGAACTCGCTTACAATAGCCAGCGAAAATAACTGGCTAACAGTCGATCTACAAAAGGCGTTAAAGTAGAAGTTAATTAAACTGAATTTAGTTAAACGGAAGTCGATAATAATGAGTCAACTATTGAAGCATTAAAGACAGCCTCCTAATCAATCGCTTTACGGTTTTCATATAATGAAAATTTACGTGGGTTCCTCCAACTTCCCAAATTTTCACCAAATGAGGCAGCGTAAGATAAAACATTGCGAGTGGAGGTCAGGCAGTGGCGTAGCTAAGGGGGAGGCGGACCGCCCCCAGTGCCAGCACAGGAGGGGTGACACAATATCACCCCCCACAAAATTTTCCAACCAGAGTAAGGTGCCAAAAATAGTCTGAAAACAGTGGTGGAGACACAGGGTTTCGCAGGCGGGCATATGACCCCCCAGAAATAATTTATGACCACCCAGTTTTGTACCCCTTCAGAAATTTTCTAATAAATTGTCGGAAAATTTGTGAGTAGGAAAAATAGCAATGTTTTCAGCTTTCATGTGTTTCAATTGCTACAATCTTGGTTACTAACAAGAGACATTGTTGTAACATTTTATCGGATGATATGGTGTTTTAACTCTGCATCATTATTAACAACAAAGCGAAATACGAAGCCAAAAGTGCAACAATTTCAGTCTTGCCTGTGTATCAATTCGCTGAGATACAATTTTCCATTGAGTGAGCGATATACTTTTGAATATATCTACTAGTGTTGGGACGATTAATCGGAATCGGAATCGAGAATCGGAAAAATCGGAACTTTTGGGGGTATCGTAAACGGTATCGGAATTGGAAAAATTTGTGCCTATTTTCCGATTCAAAAAACGATTCTTTTAAATTTTTAACTTAATTTTCCATTATTGGTACTAATGATAAATATTTATTGTTTTTAAATTATTACTAAAACTAAAATCATAATAACATCAAAATACGATGCAAATTTATTTTATTTGTATAAAGAAAAACAAAAAATAAACTTTGCATAAATTCTCTAGGTAACCTTTAAAAGAATGCAGTTGATTTACAATGTTCCGAAAAATGCTTAAAAATTAAACAGAACATTTTTGTCAAGAAAAATACTTTCAAACATCATTGATAATTAAATGGTACCCAGAAAATGGTGCAACGGAAAATTGGACACCGGAAAATTAGCAACAGAAAATTACGTCAACCATGAGCCAGTTAAGACTGTCTGATCTGGCTGTGCTGTCCATTGAAAACGAGCTTACAAGACAAACAGATTTTAACGATGTCATTGACCAGTTTGCCACAATGAAAACAAGAAAACATTCATTCTAAGACCATAGTATCGATGTCATTCTTTTGTGTATTGCCGTGTTTTGTATTTAGTTGTTCTGAAAGTGAACAGTTGCATTTTAAAAATCTTTTGATTTGAACTGATTATTTTGTGGTATTGGATTTTGTCTTGGATCATACATGTAAACAGTAACGTACCGATCAGTAGAGTAGAGGTAGAGCATGTATGAAAATTTAGCTACAGCTAACCATTCAGCATAGGGTGAATCGGGGTCATTAGGGTGACATTTGAGCGGACCGCCCCGGGTGACGTTTATTCTAGCTACGCCACTGAGGTCAGAAGATATATTTCTAGCTCCCACCCTCATCAATTTTAAGAAAATGATAATTTTTACAATGATGCTTAACTAAAACTCGAATTGAATATAAATATTTAGAATATATAATATCTATGAACAAATAAAAAAAAATAATGCCTTCCTACGACTTAACTTTATTACTTAATACAGCAGAAAATTACGACAAACTGTGTATATATAAATATATATGTGTGTGTGTGTGTGTGTGTGTTTATGTGTCTGTGCGTGTGTTTGGTTTAATAATGTAGACATTTTATGCCTATATATTTTCATTTTAATCTTTTAAAATTCACAGATCAATTTCTTAATGTTGCCATTAAAATTAAGGAAGGCGCCGTAGTTTTTCTCATTCCTTTTATTTTCCCAAGTACTTTCAATCTCACGGAGCCTTCCTCAATGAGTTTAATAGCAACATTAAGAAACTGAACCGTGAATTTGAAAGGACAAAAATAAATTTTAAAAAAATATGGAAATAGCTAATAAGAGGACAACAAGACAGTTTGAATTTTAAATTTTATGGTTGTGCGTTTTTGTACAAATATAGTAATAAGAGAATTCTTTTTTACTGGTAGGTTTTCCGTCAATGTGGCATGAACTATATTGCTCAATAATTACAGTAATGTCACGCTTATCCAAAAGTTGCAAACTTCAAACTCAGCGTTGCAACCGCACGTTCCAAAACAATAACACATTTCTCATAGCATTTTTTCGGATTACATCTCTATTTTCGTTGTCCTCTTATTACCGAGAAGTAAAAACAAGAACAAATGTATTTCCATACCTGAGGATGTCTGTAGGAACAGACGAAAGCTTGTAAAATATTAAAAAGACCTTATGGAACTGGAATTTATAAACAGGGATCATATCATTCATATACTGGTTCGGGGTTGATGTATCTTATTGATTATTGTTTACGAAGATGTATTCTCGCCATTTAAATCATTAACCTCTATATTTGTTTTTTTATATGAATGATTCATGAATTTATAAATTATAATAGCACCTATAATTGAAATTAAAATAACTGATCCAACGTGCAACTCAGCGTTGCTCCTAAATTGTCGTCCGTTGGCGTACAGTCTTCACTTCATGATGCTCCAAAGATTTTCGATTGGGTTACATTCCAGAGAATTTGCTGGCCACTTCATTTTTCGAGGTCCATCGAAGCCTAACTGTTTCAAATATTCAGTAGTTTTGTGAACAGCATGTGAGGGAGCATTATCTTGCATAAAAATAATTGCCCTTCTGAAGGCAACTCTTTGCCTTTTCATCCACAGTTCAAGATGCTCATTCATAAACGCTATGTGTGCATCAGCAGTCATTTTGACGCCATCTGGTACTCTCCATGGACCCACTAATGTTTTTTCAATAATAAATAATGTTTCAGTATAACTGCTTATATATATATATATATATATATATATATATATATATATATATATATATATAATACTTTATAAATATAAACAGTTATACACGTCCGGCAAAACCTTAGGTGTTTTAGATTGTAAATGAACAAACCAATACACAAGGGGAAAAAAAGGGGAAAAACAAGAGAGAATTAAGAACATGCTCTTCTAGAAACCACGTTCAGAGTCCAAAGAAAAAAACCTCCGATACGAGTAAGTAAAATAACTAATCAAAGTTCTCAATACGTTTAGTAGAGCAAATAAAGCGAACTGGAGCCAGTCTGCCCTGACGATCCGCGTAGTTGAAACCTAGGTAGCTTTGTCTGGCTCGTTTGGTTTACTTTGCTATAAGATTATTAGCATTATATGTATTATATATATATATATATATATATATATATATATATATATATATATATGTATGTATGTATGTATGTATGTATGTGGGTGTCTGCGTTTGTTCTGCCTATTCGAGGAAATAGAAAGCACTTTTTGAACCCGACTTTTGCCAACAGGAAACTCTTGTTTCGTATCATTGTTGTTGGGCAGAAAAAGCGGCAAAGTAGTGTTTCGAAAAGTCGGAACGTTCAACCGGAAACGTCCTTTTCGCAAATGGAAATGAACTTGATTAAAGAGGAAACGCCTTTATATTCAATCGTAAAGGAAAGGAAAAATGACGTCGATGAAAAATAAAACATATTTTGATCTTTGAACGTAAAAAACGTTGTTTGTGTTTGAAAAAATGCAAAACACTTTCGCTTCATCCGACTCGCTGTAAACGGATTCATTAATCGTACCAATTGTTGGCTTTTGACGATTCACTGTCAAGAGTAATAATTAAAATGCGACCGAGAATTTACAGTAGAAGTTTATTTCCCTTCCACATTTATATGTTTACATAACTTGTTAAGTTTGGTACAAGGCCTTAAATGTGGAATCTAAAATGTGTTAAAAGCTGTTCAAAGCTAGACTTCGCGACAAATTGCTTATCGCGCCTAGAATTCTGCACTCTGAAACTTTTCAAAATGGTTTCCTTGCAAATAAAGGAAATCTTTCTTACTTACTGGACATTGATAATGCTTCAAGTTAAAATATCCGCCAAACGAAACACACATACACGCACATACACACACGCACGTACACACATACGTACACACGCACACACACACACACACACACATACCCGCATACACACACACGCACATACACACATACGCACATACACGCATGCACACACATACACACGCATGAAAATGGAAAATGAGAAAAAATAATGGTAAGCATGTTCGATGCAAACATTTTTTCTGGTTAATTTCTTGTGATTTTTTTATCTTTTTTATTATTTTCTTAATTTTTTTTAAAGATTTTGCTTTTTATATTCATATTCTTATAGATACCTCCACTAATTTGCTAAAAAACTAGCATGCCATGATGAAAAAATGCTCCAAACTTAATAAAAATCATTGTTTTATCATCAAAATCTTTATGTTGTTATTAGGAGGAAAGACCAAAGAACTTTTTGATTATTAAACTATATTTTTTATCCTTTTTTAGTACGTTGGAAATTTTGGTTAAAAATCTTGTTTTTTTTTTGTTTTTTTTTCTGCCAGCAAAGATTAATATAAGAAATTTTTCCGTCTTTTCTTTTACGATAAAAATCACATTGATTTGGGAATTCTTGCAAAAATCAGATAATCGTCAGATTTTAATGAAATTTTGAGGACTTATTCACAAATGAATGAAATTATTTTTTTTTTACTTTTTTTTATAAGATCGTTGTAAAAATATTGCTTTTTACATCTGTTACCGCACACTTATTTACATCTGTTACCCCCCACCCACACACACACAATCATTAAATGTTATGAAAATTAATTTTTTTCCTCTTTAATATTTATATTAATTGAAGCAGAAAACGTTGGAGAATTTAAAGCATTAATTTTTACCGAAAATAGTCATGTGTTCAAATTTGGAAGTCTGTCAACATTTGTTAATTGGTTCGTTTTTTACGGCTTATCAAGACTTTGCACGTTATTTAAAGCCATCAAATATTTTTTGATTGTAAGAATTTTTTTTTTTAGATAATAATGGTTTAGTCATACAAGTCTTAATAATTAACCCATAGCTGGGGGAAGAAGAGGTGGATTCATATGTTTTTGAAGGCTATTTGTGCGTAAATGAAGATAACGAGCCCAACGGGAATTGGAACTCAGCTCTCCAATTAAAAATTCCAAGCCATTATCCGTTACACCACCCGCACATCCAAGCTTACAGCACCTGTTATTCTCAAGCGGTCACCTATGAAGATACTGACCATTGGTGGTGTTAGAAGAGGTGGAAAAGCAAAAGAAAATAGAAAGATATGCCACCAAAATTTTAAAAAATAATAATAATAATTTTTATTCTGCTTTAAAGTATATAATAATATACAATATAAAAAGCTGTCAAAAAAAATATTCAAAAATCTGTTGAAATACAAGGACCTTGAAATCGAAAATCTCAAAAATGTAGCTCATGGGAACATCATAGGATTAGTTGGAAAAGATTCCAGTAGACCAACTGAAGAGATTCCTGGAAGCCCATCCCGCAAAGAAATACAAAAAATTGTTCTCGCAAGTACAGCCCACACATTACGAAGAGCTTTCTCTATGTAAAATTTTATTTTATTTTATTTTTTTGTCAGTAGAAAGTGTCATGATGCCATCTGTGGTTACGTAGTGCAGGGTTAAAAGCTGAAACTGAAAGTTTTATTCTTTCTGCACAGGACCAATGATTTCTAACCAGAAATTACCAAGCAGACATACGGAAAAATTGTGTTAACTCGAAATGCAGATTCTGTGATACATATCCAGAAACAATTGGCCATTTTGTATCAGCTTGGGCAGTATGGCCAGCAACTGAATATAAAAGTCGGCATGACAGAGTAGGCCAATGTCTGCACTAAAAATGTGTAACTTTTACAAAAGCTGCAAGAAATTGGTATGGACATCACCCAGACTCGATTTCAGACTTAAAACAATTTTATGGGACTTTACAATCCACACAGACAGAACAATCAAAGCTAATCGACCAGATATTTGGGATGAAAGATCACAAAAACAGAATGTGCATTCTTATTGATATGGCAGTTTCCGCAGACTGCAATGTATCTTTGAAGATCTTTAAAAAATCCTATTAAGATAGATTGAAGTGGAAACCTAAAAAATGTGGCACATGAGTGCATCAATCGCTTCAGTTGTAGTTGGATCTCTTGAATTAATTGGGAACATTCCGATAGAGACATTGAAGGGATCCTGGTAGCGTATGCTTTAAAGAAATACATAAATTGTACACACAAGAATAGCTCACACCTTACGAAGAGCTTTATCTATGTAAAATATGTGTGGTCATAGGTTGTCTTATTTTTTAACCAAAAATGCCCAGTGGAAAATATCATGATGCCATTTCTAACCTTAGGTCTCTGTTTGGGACCCGGAAAGAAACTTGATCACGCCAGAAATCAAGGGAAATAAAAACAACAACAACAACAATAATAATAATAATATACAACATATTTAATCCGTGATTGGAGAATGTTCGAGTAACAGTGGGGGCCAGTGTTTGCCTTATGTGCGGCCAACGAAAATTTTTCGATTTAATCGAAATCATAAATCAATTTAAAAATACACAGGTAGAAATGTGACATTTTCTACTTGCGAAACAAAAAAATCAGACTGCTTATAATTTCCGCAAAATTTATTGTCTTCACTTTTGTCGTAAATTTCTTTATTGTATTTTTTTTATACATCGAAATAACATGAACCAAAAACCCGTCATTATCTGAAATTTTGACATTTACGATGGTCGCTCCGAAAGTAATGCCACCTATTTTATGATGTTGACCCATTAATTCAAGTACAAATTTTGATTGTATTGAAGTAAAGGTTGAACCTTACTCCCAATAACCTTTTTTCCTTTCTTTTTTTTTTTTTTTTTTTTTGCCATGTTACGGGCAAAATGGCATCTGACATGAAAATGAATACGAAGCAGACATATATTGCTGAAATCATTCACGCGGAAAAATACTGCCCATTTACGTTCGCAGAGACCAAACAGTAGATGTGAGCACAGTTAGATGGTGGGTACATGCGATTTCAGTAATGACAACTGCATTGTTTGTGAGAAGCTATGTTCACCAACTTAGCATGAAGACACCTGTTCTTCGCTGGCGAAAATACATTTTGTAGGTGAAAATTTGTTCTACACAACCGTGTTTTTGCAGTCCTTGTATCTCTTAGGAAAATAAATCGTAGGTATTACTTTTGAAGTGTCCTTCGCTCACAACGCTTCGAAACAGCGAAATTCGTCAAATCTCATATCGTAAAAAATTGTTAAATATTTTTATACGATTTAAATAGAAGGTAGACTTTAAAGATTTTGAAAACTATCACGAATCAACTTACATTTCTGTTATGGAGTAAACAGAACCCCGACCCCCGGGCGACTCTATGAACTTCTCCACTACAATAAGGAGTTCCATGGTGAGAGGCAGAGAGTAATCATAGAGGAGTCAGGCAGTTCACTACCAGACTCGCTGACTTGTTGAACTCTCTGCCAGACGAGGCTATGCTGGAGAACAGAGTCTCGTCTGGGGATGTAGAGAAACCCGACCTTGTGTATACGGGTCTACGGGGAATTTTTGCCCGTGTCTACGGGCTCGGAATCACCCCACATAAAAATCGGCCTTGTGCCACATCTTGACTTGTGGGGAGGTTGATAAAAACCAGTCGCATTGGAGTCAGTCTTCATACTAACTTTACAGGTGTTACAGCAATCGCTTAAGCATTACGTATAAAGAACACTTTAACAAATTACGTTATACCAAGTACGAGTTTGTGTTATAAATATAACCTTACAATAGGAAGTTATAATAGTTAGCGACGAGGATCTCTAAATCAAGCGCGGAATATAAAATCGCAACGTTATAACTGGAGCTATAACAGATGGCGACACGGAACTTGAACTCAAGCACAGTATAACAAGCACCACATTATAACTGGAGTTATAAACGTGAGCGAGCAGATTTTCGAAACTCATACGTGTGCAACAGGAGTTAGAAGAACTTCAATCACGTTGGTTTAACAAAACATTTCTTGCAGATAGGGAGAAAAGTTTGGCTTCAATAGTTGAAATTCAAGAACGACAACAGAAGCAACAACAACAAAATACACAACAATTGCTGCAGTTGCAAAAAAAAACAAGAGTTGTTGGAAGTGGTCTTGAAGAAAAATACGTCAACGTGTCTTACGCCAGACTTGGTGCAAAACACGGTATCAGAATTCGTATGTAATCCTGGTGACGGACTGACTATTGTTGTGTATTTTCGCAGGCATGAAGAAATATTTAGTCAGTAATACAGTGGCTGGAAAGAAGATAAAAAAACAGGTTGTTGTTAAGAAAAATAGCTTCAATAAATTACGGAAAGTACTGCAATTATATTCTACAGAGAAAACTAAGTGAAATAGGGTTTGAAGATACAGCATACATTCTGACGACATTTTTTAGTGGCAAGTGCTCTCTGTTCCATGCTCATTGAAGGTACATGAATTTAACCAATAAGATGATTAATATTTTGTTACATATGCGGGCACAAACAATTTAAACTAAAAGGAAATGATTCCGGATATGTTCAAGTAAAAAAAAAATTCAATACCAGTATTTAAACCGAAATGGAGCGTATCATTCGAAGCATTAGAACAAGTAAATGAAGAATTGGACAGACTAGAAGGAATTGGTGTATTGCAGAAAATAAACCATTTGAAATGCTCTGTAGCAGCAGTGTATGTAAAGAAAAAAATGGCAAAATTCGTGTTTGCCCAGATTTCTCGCCGGGATTAAATAGTTCTCTCAAAACACACGATTACACATTATCAAGTCCAGAAGAAATTTTTTCAAAGTTAAAGTGCGGAAAAATATTTTTAAAGCTGGATTACTCTGAAGCATATTTACAAATTCAGATTGAAAATCAATATTCTGAATAAACGACCATAAATACGCACAAAGGTTTGTGTAAGTTTAATCGACTTCCTTTTCGAATAAAGGTCGTACCAGTTATTTTTCAACAAGCCATGGATACCATGATTGCGGATTGTGAATTCGCAGTGGCGTATCTGGACGATATTTTGATCAAAAGTGTGTTAAATGAAAAACGCGTTGTGCATATCAAAACAATCATGCGAAAATTAAGAGAATACGAATTCAAGCTTAGTGAAGAAAAAGATGACTTTTTTTTTCTTTTTTTTTTTTTTGCCAAAAATAAAATACCTGGCTTAAATCATTGATAAAAATGGTCGGAAACCATATCTGTCGAGAGCAAATGCAATTATAAATATGCCTACAACAACAAACGTAATTACGTTATAAGCTTATTTTAGGACTGGCTAAGTATTATCGAATTTATGTATATAACATACATAATTTGATAGCTTTACTTAACAATCAACTAAAAAAGGTATAAAGTGGAATTGGGATCATAAATGTTAAAAAGCGTTTGACGTAATAAAAAAAAAAAATCTTACGTCGGATTTATCGTTAGTGCATTAGGATCCAAAAGCAAAAATTGTAGTAGCGTCAAATGCTAGTGATTAGGGCGATTTTGCACAAATACGATGGTGGTAAAAATGAAAGCTTTAACTCATGCTTCTACCAGCAGAGAAAATTACAGCCAGATAGAGCTCTAGCAATCATATTCGTTATGAAAAAATTCCATAAATTTATTCATGAAATTTCACGTTGCAAACAGACCGTAAACCGTTATTAGCGATGTATTGTTTTTGAGTGTATATATATATATATATATATATATATATATATATATATATATATATATATATGTGTGTGTGTGTGTGTGTGTGTGTGTGTGTGTGTGTGTGTGTGTCGCGTATTGAAGACATCTTAATGAAAATCCAATTCAGGTGGGTTGGGCATCCCTCTCGTATGGTAGATCGCGGACTTCCAAAACAACTTCTCTTTGTACGGCCGCTCTGGAGTTACAAAAACAATTTCAAAGACAATTTGAGGCGATGCAGCATCTCTATTTTTTTCCTAGGAAAAAAGCGTCAGAGCGAAGGAGCTGGGCGCCTGTCCTGCTCTGCATCTATACAAAAGTTTGAGTGAGGCCGACTTGAACAACCGATTCAACTACGTGCAAATATTAAAGCAAGTTGACAGCATGCTTCTCCTCTCAAATCTAGCACTTACCTGCCTCCGTGACTTTGTCGTATGCAGTAAAACAGACCTTGCTGTCTGCTTGCGGAAACATGTGGTAATTGATCTTCAACCACTCGAGTGAAATGTTTCACAATTCTTCGCTCTCTAGAATCCATTTGCACCTTCGTATTTCTGTACGATATTTACACACATTGTTACGGCACTGCCATATAGCTAAACATCTGTATCTGTTTGATATGCACGTCCTCAATACACTTTCTTTTGCTGACAACTTTGCATTCTGTCAAATTACAGTTGATAGTGCGTCCTTTAAACGAAGCCAAAACAAACTCTATGACAAAATAAAGTAATTATCCATTAATTGTCAAGAATTTCTAAGCTTACCTTACTTTATACAGATATAATAAGGGTCAATTCTGTCCGTTTTAAGTCTTTTTTTTCCTATGTGAAACTTTTATTGATCCTATGTGAAACTTCCTTAAAAATAAAAATATGTGAATTAGTTCTGATTTTTTAGTAATATCTTTTTGTTTATACACTTTTAAATTTTTCTTTACATACTTTTTTTTTTGATTTAATAATAAATTTTTGAAAATATTGAAATTTTTTCTTTCCCCAAAGCATCGATTTCTAGCGGCCTTTCTAAATCTTTCTACTTCAGAAAAAATCCGACGAGAATGTTCATAGATTAAGAAACTCCTTTATAAATGTATTTCGTAGCAAATCAGTAAAAAAAAAATTCATCTGTATGAGTCTGTGAGTATGTATATCTTTCGGGAACTTTATATGAATACAAGTTTACCAATAATTTAATTCTATTTCTAATTCTATTAGAAAGGTTCAGTTTTAATGGACGTCCTTCAAAAAGGTCGATTAATTATTGTAGGATCGAAACAATACCATTATTCATTACATTCGTCCTTGCTTTGAATATTACTCTCAAACCTGATTTGCTGATCCTACTATATATTTAAATATTCTCGATAAAATTCAAAGAAGAATCTGCAAAGCTATTGCTCATGACCTGGCATCTCGGCTTAGGTTACTTTCCCACCGCCGTAACATAGCTTCCCTGTGTCTTTTCTATAAATATTTTCATGGTAATTGTTCTGATGAATTTTCCTCTATGTTAGACTTTATGAATTTAAGCGCAGTACTTGAATTGACGGCAATGTCTGAAGCTTTTTATACTTAAAATAAGCTAGATGTAACCGTAATCTCTATTCTATCAGTTTCTTCTATCACAATTCTCGCTCGTAGAATTCTCTGCTGGTTTCTTTGTCCCAGTCAACTTTGATCTTCAAAAATTTAAATACAATGTCAATCTTTTCCTGTCTTCTTAAAACTTCTTTTATTGTTTTCTCTTCTTAAGAGTGTTTTTATTCTCATATTCTCTGTTATATTCCGTGATAATAGGAATATATACTTGAAAAACAAGGAGGATAAAATACGTAAAGGTTTATTGTAAAAAAAAAAAACGGTACAATAAGACTAAAACTAACAGTTATGCACAAGGTCGTTGCAAGTCAATCCAGTAGTGAGTGCTACTATTGAAAGGTCGGTAGTTCTCACGTAAGTCTGAGTCGTACTCAACAGATCGCTGCTAGTCGGTATTTACTAGTTGTCATGGGTCCTTACCTATAACTACAGAATGAACTCTTCCTAACACTATGTATACTACGCCGCTCAAATGTAATATACCTTCGTTATTTCTACTCTTGTGTTCGTGTTGTTCTTCCTTCGTCCTAACCTGGACCATAAAACTAGTCTTAGCCAAAAATTCCCCGTAGAACCCACATAAACGGGATCGGGGAGGTAAACCGACCCGAACGAGACTCAGCCCTTCGACATAGCCTCGTCCGGGTTCCTCTCTGCTCAGAGGCAGAGAGTTCGACCAGCAAGCCGAAAGGGATTCCAGCTAGTCGGTAGTTACTAGCCTCCAACCCCCAACGAGGGCAAATGTGGCACAAGACCGAGTTTAACCAGCGACATCTGAGCCCTTAGGCTCGGTCAAAAATTCCCCATAGAACCCGCATACACGCGATCGGGTCGGTCTGCCTCCCCCGAACGAAACTCAGCCCTTCGACATAGCCTCGTCCGGGTTCCTCTCTGCTCAGAGGCAGAGAGTTCAACCAGAAAGCCGAAAAAGATTTCAGCTAGTTTATTTAACAACTGCCCCACGCAGTCACATGTGGAGCAAGGCCGAATTTAACGTGGGGTGTCGAGCCCGTAGGCTCGGGCAAAAATTCCCCGGAGACACCGTAAAAAACGGGGTCGGGTAGCTGCCTACCAGCCCAGACGAGACATTCTCCTTCAGCATAGACTCGTCTGGGTTCTTCTCTGCTCAGAGGCAGACAGTTCGACCAGCCAGCTGAAAAGATTTCAGCTAGCCTCTGTAGTCTGTTAATTTATAGATACTTATAGCTGGATACTACCCATAGTGTAATCACTCATGGGGGTGACAGGTTCTTCCATTACATCACTCTAAAACTCAGTAATCCCTAGTATCTTAGTGGTTTTATTGCCTTGCTTAGGGTAAAAAAATTGCCAAAGATTGTGTACACTGTGTTTACCGTTCTTCAGTCCGAAAATAGAAGTAAATGAGTAACGTTTAGGTGTGTGGAAATGTTCCACGCCTTGTTTTTTTGTTTGTTTTTTTTTTTCCTATTTTATTTTATTTTATTTAAATTTTATTTTTTATTTATTTTTTGTAAACTTGATACTGCGTATATGGTTGAATTTTTCCTTCTGGAAACTAATACTTTCTTTAAATTTTAAGTAAGTTACAAATGTGAAAAACTTAATCGTTAAGAAGTTTCCATATGACATCTTTAAGAAGAAGGGCTTAATATTCCACCAGGATCACGCTCTTATTTTCTATGTTTCTTTGGAGATCAAACAACTCTTGTTTCGCTTTGGCTCTGACGATATCTCGTTTATTCATCCTATTCAAAAGATATCTTGCATTTCCGGGTTGCTATTTATAGTCGTCTTTTAATATAAAAAAAATATGGCAGTAACTATGAAATATAGAGAGGGCAATTATTTCTGGGTTTTGTAAAATGAATATGGAAAGATGAAATGACGAAATCACCTGCCAAATAAATGAAGATGAGTAGAACAATATAAATTGTTGGCCGATAAATTTAGTGTCGATCATTTTTTTTAAATGCTTTTTATTTCCATTAATCATAAGCATATTTTAAATTATCTATCTATCTATCTATCTATCTATCTATCTATCTATCTATATATATATATATATATAATTTAAACATGCTATATATATATTTGAAGAAGTGTGGGTTTGTAAACCGTGACTATTACCGCTAATAATGCATGAATTTTCGGTAAATCGAATCGAGTTCTCTCAGTCACTGTATTTATCTAAAATAAATACGCTTAAATTAACCTTCATCTCTACCGTGCACCAACAGCTTAGTGACAAAATACCCGACTGACGCCAATTCACTCGGGTTTCCATCCTAGCAAGAGGGAACCGGACGCTAGACACACTGATGAGCTGTGTTACAGCGAAACAGTCTGTCATTGGGTGCCCTATATAACAAGCTAACATTTGGCTCCATGATATATATATATATATATATATATATATATACATATATATATATATATATATCGGGCACCCAATGAGGATCAAACTCATCAATGGCATAATAGACGAGCCTCTCTTAACCATTGCTCTAGGCCGAGGCGCCACTTATGGGGCCCTATCGTTCCGAATGTTACTTGGTCTAAAAGGTGCCATTTCTCAGAATTTAGGAAAACATTATCTGTAATCTAATGTTTTATTGAATTTTAGAAATGTTGGTTTTAATTAATTTTTAAAAATGAAAAATCTTTCTTGAAACTTTTATTTTAGGTTACTTTCAAGTTAATAGACTAAATTTGATATTTCCCATAACCAAAATACATCGCTATGTTTCAGAACTAATTTAAATTAATTGGAAGGAGTTTTTTTTTTTATTTAATCGCTATAAATCGCTGATTGTAGCACTATTTTCATCCATCTCTCAGCACAATGTAATTCTCTTTATTAAATAAACTTCCAAAAATAAATATAACTTTTTCAAAATTTATTTGAGGAATATTAGCTGATTTAAGTATAATTAATCTGATTTTAAAATTTTATTTACTTTAACTTTAAAATATCACAGAAAGACATTTTCTAAACCCGACTGTAGTTGTGTTGACGTGATAACATAATATTGTTCTACGAAGAATTTATCGGTATAACATAAGTGAAGCCTTTTTTTATATATTTTAAAGTTCACGGAATTTAGGAAAACATTCTCCGTAATCTAATATTTTATTGAATTTTAGAAATGTTGGTTTTGAATTTACTATACTTATTGCTCTTATTTTCTCATAATATCGTGTATGGTCGCTCGCACTTAAAAAAAAATCTGCAGGTTTATACACTAATAAAAAAAAATTACAAATTCTTTTTAAAATATTATTATTTGATGATTTGTACGAGGCTTTTCCATTTATGATAAGTAAATATAGTTTTTAATTAATATTAATATCATCTAAAAGTGTAAGATTAATATTTTAAAAGATATAAAACTTAATTTCTTCTAATTAAAATTTGGAAAAAAATTAAAATAATTTTTGTAAAAATTCATTATTCATCAAAAAAAAAAATCCTTATTTATATAAAAACAAAAAATTAAAAAAGCTTTTCTAATTAAATAGGGATTTTCGGTAGATGTTTTTCTGTTTGACAAAAACCAAATTTATGATTTAAATTCTCCAGGAGTCCTGCTTTTAACTAATATAAATATAAAAACGGTGGAATTATAATTTTTCCAAATTTGCTAAATTAAACAAGTGCGTTTTGACAGATACATGAAAAAAATATTTTTAGCAAGATTTTCTAAAAAAAACATATGCAAGAATTCCCAAAATAATGTGTTTTTAACGCAAAAAGGACATTAAATTTCCAATACTAATCGATGGCCCACATGATGGCGCAAGAAAAACAAAGATTTTAATCAAAATTTCGAACGTTATAGAAATGATTTAAAAAAATAAGAAAATAATCATAAAATTTTCTTTTTTTTTCCTAATAATAATAACATATAAAATATTTTGATGATACAACTTTGTTTTTATCAAGTTTGGGCCTCTTTTCATCATGGTATGCTTCTTTTTAAGCGAATTTTTGGAGGTATATCTACTTTTATATCTAATTATATTCACTGCAGTCGTGGTTTTAAAATAAAAATAAACATTGACTATTGATCTTGTTTTATCCGTATTCCAGGTAAGATTGGGAGCCAAGGTTAGCGTCAGTTGGAAGTTTACTTACCAATTTTTGAAAGGGAAAGATGAAAAGAAAACATGTAGAAATTGCTGTATTTTCCGGTGTATAAGACACACATTTTACGCAAAAATTTCATGTCAAAATCTACCTGCGTCCTTCAATATATATATATATATATATATATATATATATATATATATATATATATATATATATATATATATATATATATATATATATATATATTAGGTTGTTGCAAAAATAATTTCGTTTTCTCACATAGTAACATATGTTAGAAAACGAAATTATTTTTGCACCAACCTAATATATATATATATATATATATATATATATAAATAGACAAATATTTCACAAGTTTGACAAATATTTCAATAAATATTCTGTTTATTTGTTATTTTATGTTTATAATAAAAACTATTAACAAAATGTACCGGCCTGAATATCCAAGAAATTTCATAGGAAATTGGTGTCCTCCGACAGGAATCGAACCTGTATCTTACACCTAACCGTCATATACCCTGAGGTGTTATACCATTTAGCTACAGAGGAAGCGTCTGGTTAGCAAAGTCCTCTGTAGCTAAATGGTATAACACGTCAGACTATATTAATGTTCCGTGTAAGATAAGGGTTTGATTCCTGTCGGAGGACACACATTTTCCATTAAATTTCTCGGAAATTATCCTCCTGATTACTCTCTCCTCTTGTTATTAATGATTAATGTTTCTGTTGCTAATTCTTCCACACCGTTGTGACCTTACTGCCTTGCGTGGGGTGATAGCGCTATATATATATATATATATATATATATATATATATATATATATATATATATATATATATATATATATATATATATTGATGCATGTTTCATTAAATAATATAGACTAGATTTGTCTAGCCGAAAGTTTGTAAGCCGAAAGTTTAGATAGGATTAAAAAATATGTATCAATATTGTGATTTTCTTTCTTTGTTTAATGATAATGTTATTAAGCTTATCAAACGATATGAAAAGAATTTACAAAAAATAGACAACACTTGTCTATATTATTTAATGAAACATGTATGAATGAAAAAATGCTACTTATATACACACAATATATATATATATACATATATCAAGTATCAGAATGAATTTTTGTTGAATACAAATCTTTCAAATAAGACTTTTTCCCCGAAAACTTTGTCTTCAATTAAACAAGCTTCTTCTACACAGGTACGTTCATTTTCATAAAGATACGATAGGTGTTCACTGCATTCTGCAGATGCTACTCACCAGATTATGGGAAAGAAAGTTACTTTACAACCTTATCAGCACAGGAAAGTGTATTATATAAGGGTATATAATATATACATTGATATCTGAAAACTATATTGCAGCCTTTCGCTATTATTTCATTTAAAAGTATGATGCCTATATTGACAGATTGACGCATTAACACCTGTTGAATATTGGCCACGTTGCAACGTTTGTTTTTATCCCTTGCAAGGTCATATTGACAAGAAAATCCACATCAGATAATATTATGTACACTGCTATACATCAACAGCTGTCGATTGTTGGCCGAAGTTGTAAATAATATGAAAATCAACATTAAGACGAAATTATAATATATACTGATCAATGGACCATCACAAACTGACCAATTGTGGCTTTTGGCAATAGTTTTTGAATTCACGTTCCAAAAGGACGTGGGCAATATTGGTTCTCTGTGGCTTATTTTTCTTTAACATGGGTGATTTTCCAAGACATCTCATGAGGAATAGTAGACTAGTTTCCAGTTGTCCTTCTTCTAGATTGGTTGCCTTATCAAAGCTAAAGAACACCACTTAACCTACTATTTACCCGTAGTTAGGTCGAAGGAAAAGAGTAATTGTATAGTAGTGGATATCGGTTTGCATTGAGGAATCGAAGAGCCGAGTTCAAATTCCAGTCCATTCATTTACGTGCTAATAGCTTCGGAAAAGGTATGAATCCTTTTCTAAGATATGGGTAAATAACAGGACAGCCTTGGGTGGCAACCGGTCTAAGAAAAGGAAAAACTTCAAGACCGGCCTGGAGAGGGTTGGGCTCCGTCACGGTATCTTGACCAATAAACAACACTTCTACTGTGTACATATGGAGCCCCTACGAACCTACGGGTGACGGGATAAAAAAAAGGGGGATGAAGGAAATGGATTCAGCCCTTTCGTAAAGGCATTACTGCGAAAGTGAACGACGACGGAATTGGATTTCTACCCACCCGTACATGCGCAAAGTATCAACAAAATATAAAAATTGAAATGAAAATTGTTTACAATGATACACAAATTTCTCATTTTCTAACTGTTACCATTCGGGAACATTGGCACATTACAAAGAAACCAAAGACAATACAATTGAATATTGCTACCATATCTAATTCTCGAGAAAATCCAAAGAAGGTTCTGTAATGTTACAGGTCCTGACCTGGCATCTCGACACCAATCACTCTCTAACCGCCGTGACTTGGCTTCCCTGTGTCTCTTCTATAAATATTTTCATGGCAATTGTTCTAAATGAGCTTTCCTCATTGGTACCTCAACCGCATGAATTTAAGCGCACTACTAGATTGGCAATTAGGTCTCACTGTTGTACTGTTGAAATAGTAAGATGAAACCGTAAGTTCTATTCTAATAGTTTCTTTTTTCGCTTGCTGAAATCTCTTCCGGTTTCTTTGTTCCATGCCACTTACAATCTTCAAAGAGTTAAATGCAATGCCAGTCGCCATCTTCTGCCTTCCTGAAACTGGTCTTTTATTGTCCTTTCTCCTCACTAGTCTTCTCATTCTCTTTCTCTTCCAGTAATCCCTTGCGTCTTAGTGTCATTATCAGCTTATCTGAGGTGAAATGATTAAAAAGGAAAATATCTGGTAAATAATTACAATGTATTTTATCTGCTAGAAAATAGCCTATTTTACTTATAAAAATTATAATATAAATTATAATTTTTAGTTTGAATCAGCTGAATAAACGACGTATATACGCGGCAACTATGAAGTATCATGAACAACCTCAATGATCGGGTTATTCTTAAGGTCGACTTATATACGAGTACACGCGATTAATTGATCTATCGACCTTCTATGTTTTTTTTTCTGATCTCACACTTCCAATAAAATTGACCCACGTTCTTTTTTGTTCTCGTTGTTTTCTTTCTGACTATCTTTCGATTTTCCTCTCTCACCTTCTCCCCCTCTCTCTCTCTCTCTCTCTCTCTCTCTCTCTCTCTCTCTCTCTCTCTCTCTCTCTCTCTCTCGCTTTCAGCATTTTTCTTTTTTTTTTTTTTTTTTTTTTTCGATCTTTTTTAGTTTCTCTGGTTTACATCTTTTTAGGTCGACGCACGAACCACGCCCTCACCCCACCCTCCGTTTCTTTTTACACACCACCTCTCCACCGAAGCCCCAGAGCAGGAAATAGTTTTATTGCTCAGGCACGAACCGAATCCTCCCCACCCCATCCAACACCCACGGCCACCGCCATCGTGGCTGCGAACAACCCTTAACTACTCAAACCTCTCCACCTAACTCTCGGCAAAGCATAGTGCCTCAAACGAACCACCACGACCCGTCTACCTCCTCGATTCATTTCGCTTTCTCCAGAAGAAAAAATATCTCTGGGAGACACGACCGCTGTGTGTGCGCTTGGCTTACAGAACGGTCGAGTCATGCTATCGCAACGACTTATGTATATATATATATATATGTGTGTGTGTGTGTGTGTGAGTGTAATCGTTCCATCCTAAGCAAGCCAAGAAAGCCACTAAGACGCAAGAAGTTACTGTGAAAGAATCTCAGAAAAGCTACAAGAGAATAAGAATTAAGAAAACAGAACGTAAGGATTAACATTCCTCATATATATATATATATATATATATATATATCTTGTATATTTAGGCAGCAATCCTTCGTTTATGCATGTTTCATTAAAAATGACAGACAAGGTACTAGGGTTAATTAATTTTCCTTGTGTTCACACAAGAGCTTTCTTTTTTGGACAAAAGTGTGTAAAAACTGTCCAAATGTTTTATAGTTTCGAGCGCTTTCGGCTATATCTTTAACCATTATAAAGGATGATTCAATTGCTCAGCTTAATTGAGTGTGTGCATTATATGTATGTTTTTAGTGTGTTGTAGAGATGTTTATAATTTCCGAATATGGTTAGCACATTGTGGCCTTGTTCGTAGTTAATATTGTTAAGAGTTGGCTTTTCTTTTTTATTATTAAAGCTTCCATTATTTTTTTATCTTATTTTACAAGTGGACGAAGTTATTATATTTGTGTTTTCTACTAATGTGTTTCTAATGGCGTCAGGTACGTTTGTGTGTGTGTTTAAGTGGGTTCTAATGGAGCTATGATCAGATAGGTTTAATCTTCACTATAAAGAAATGCACTACCCCAATTAACCCGAATGAAAAAAAAGTCAAATTCATTTTCTATTATAAAAAATTTAAGACAGCTAACCTTACCCTAAAAAATAACAACACACCAGATAAGTAAAAATTGCAAATATATATATATATATATATATATATATATATATATATATATATATATATATATATATATATATATATAGAGAGAGAGAGAGAGAGAGAGAGAGAGAAATAGATAGATCAGAAAATCTCCATTAGCATAAGAGATGTACACTTCCGTCTCGCTAACAGTGATTTATTTTTTTTGAGACTTGAAAGCTTTCTTCTGAAGATGCAGAACCCTCCTCAAAACATATCAATACTAATCGAAAAGTCCAACTGCAGAAAACCAGTCCCTTCTCACAAATCGAAACTATGTTCCTTTTTGCTATCAGGGAAACAACTTTTAAACCAATAATTTCTGATCGGTTAAATAGACTAATTGATTTCCCGTGACGTAATAAGAAAAATATATAGGGAGGCATATCTCCAGATACATCCTGTCTACTATTTAACATATTTTATTTGCACACACACACACATACATACATATACACATCCGCGCGCGCGCACACACACACACACACATATATATATACAGGTGTCCATAAAGTTCGTGTGTACTTTAAAAATTTTATAACTTTATTTGTATTTGCGATAGAAATAATTTGTAAAAAGGATTAGAAAGAAGTAAATCAATATTTTTTAAGGTTTTATTGAAATTTTATTTAAGTTTCCACATGTCCTCCATCATTAGCAATACAAAGGGTAATACGATTTTGCAGTTGACGGAAAACATTTGCCAACTGATTTACAGTTATGACTGAAATCACATTAGTTATTTTAGCTATACTTAAAACTAGGTACATTAAACGTTATAACATTTTTTACAGATTATTTCTATCGCAAATACAAATAAAGTTATATTTTTTCAAAGTGTACACGAACTTTATGGACACCCTGTGTGTGTGTGTATACATATATATATATATATATATATATATATATATATATATTGTATGCGCTGTACTTAATGGAAAGTGCTCAATATCTGTGATAGAGCTAACATATTCATAGCATAGTTATGTGCCATGCGTGATAGACACTTAGGTGATCATGTGTCTTTCGATACATTACTGACGAGGCAGAGTTTTTTTTTTTTGCTACAGTAGGTTTCCATTTCTTTCTGCGGTAGACCAGTTGCCATCCAAGGCTATAGATAGCTGGGAGGAGGAGAAGAGGATTCCTACATTTCCCCAGGGTATTAGCACGTAAATGAATGTAATGGATTCGACTGGAATTCGAACTCGGCTCTCTGATTCCTCAATCTGAGCATCTATCCATTACATCATCGTCCCTCCTCAGTTTGTAAATCTGGGTTTCACGCTTTTCCGATCATCGGACAAATTGGTTCATTTTTTTTTAAATGGAGCTATTTATGGTTATTTGTCTTTGATTATTTGAGTGTGGTGAATTTTAGTTCATACAAACACACCCATATAAACAATTCGACGTTAGGCGCAGATACACATCCATGCGTTCAAGCATACATATACACACGCAATTGTCATTCTATTTCGGTGTCGTATTTATATATGTTTATGTATGTGAGAGTGTCATCCCAAACAAAGAAAATTTCTTCTTCTCCACCACACACAAATAATCAAAGACAAATAGGCATGAATAGATTCATTTTTTAACCAGTTTTTCTTAAGATCGCAAAACTGTGAACTATTATGGATGGTTAAAAAAATATGAGACATGATATTTTATTAGAAATTTTATTACGACAAAAAGAAAAAAAAAAACATTTCCTCTCGTCAAAATATCCTCCTTCAGCCTTGATTACCGCAGCGCAAATGTTTGACATTCGTTGCAAAATTTTCTCAAAGTATAAGTTGGATTATTGATTCCATTCTTTTTTCAATAATTTTAAGAGCTCTTTTTTTCTTTTCTTTTTTTTTCACTCTTCTTTCAAGTTCATCCCATGGTAATTCTGGGGGTCGCTTCAAACTCTTGAACTACAGTATACAGTGTAACCCGGATATGAGATAGACCCGGATATAAGAGAAACCCGGATATAAAATTGATTTTCTCTGGTCCCAAATTAGAATCGGTTTTTGACGTATTTTTAACGTCAAAAACCGACATTATTTTTGCACCAACCTAATATATATAATAGACCAAACCCGGATATAAGAGAAACCCGAATATAAGAGACTTCTTATCCGGTCCTGACAACTCTCTTATATCCGGGTTACACTGTATATATATATATATATATATATATATATATATATGTGTGTGTGTGTGTGTGTGTGTGTGTTGAAAAGTTTGACTCTATAAGCTTTTGAACATATCTATTTCTCTATTTCATATATTATTTTGCGCGTAAATATTTTTGCAATACAAATTGGTATTAAGTGGCCAATGTTGGCAACGCTTTCAATATATCCTTACGATAAACATTAATCGAAGTTTCTACAAGACTTACATTGGGGGATCGGCTCTTCTGTTGTTGTTATTAAGTAAAAAAAAAATGATCCTCTCCTGAACTACGACACCTATTTAGATTTCATTCTTCAATTCAATGTTTTTACAATCAATTTGCTATTAACTAACAAGATAACCTAAGATAGCTTTTCCATCAATCTTAACTGATGCTAACCTCCAGGTGAGTAATTTATTGTTTCTTCTCGGTTCAACGTTTTACACTGACATGAATCGCAAAGATTATTTCAAATCAATTGCTAAATCGGCTGTAAGGAACTTGTGCCAGACAATCTTGTACGCTTATAAGTCTAACATTCGTCCGTGCATTGAATATTGCTGTCATATATCGACATATTCTTGACAAAATCCAATCTGCAATGTAATCTGTTCTGAACTGGTATCTTGGCTTTCTTACTAAGGTAACCTAGCTTTCATGTGGCTTTTCTATAAATATGTTCATAGGAATTATTCTGATGAACTTTGTTCTTTGGTACCTAGAATTCGTGAACTTAAATGTACTACTCGATTGGAAGGTAGGTCTCTTCATTTTACTGTTAAAATTGATAGATGTGAGCGTAAGTTTTATTCTAATAGTTTCTTCTCACACACGTCCCGCACATAGAACAATGACTCAGTTTCTTTTTCTCTTGTCAATTTGTCTCCAAAAATTGAAATTTAACGCCAATAGTTATTTTCAGTCTCTTTGAACCCTGGTCTTTTAATGACTTCTCTTCTTATTAAAGCTTTTTCTTTCATTATCAGTAGCCTTAGTTGCTTTATCCCCTTGCATGGGATGAAATGATTAAAACGGTAAGTAGTTGCAAAGATCTCAGCATATATTCTTCAATAATAGTTTACATAACGAAAGGCTTTAATTCTGAATTAATTAATACTATTAATCACTATAGTACTATTAGTACTACAGTGATTTTCCAAGCGTAGCTCAGATGTGCTACAAGGCCGAAAGTATGGGACACCCAGTGAGGATCGAACTCAATACTCAGTCGTAATTGTTCTAGCGAGACAAGCTTGCTAACCATTACACTGACAAACGGAAGTATTTACGCTAAGAAATTAAATGTATTTACACAAAATACAAAAGGTAATGCTGTTAGTAAAATCTAGGAACGCCGGTTAGTGTTAATCAAAGATCGCTATATACAGTCTCGAAGTAAACTTCCTTAGAGTCGGGCGTCCTTGTAACTGACTTCTAACGTCAACTCAATCACAGTGTCTATGTACTTTCCACTCTGTTTCTCCACCCTCTTCCTCTACCATCTGACTCTCTGACTGACTAACTGTTGCTATTTTATGGCAGCAGGACGAGTCCATTTATATCAGAAAAGGGCGGATCCCATAATACCCACCTCCTTAGATCCCTTTTTGGGGGGAGTTAATATTGTATCCATTGTTTGTTGAAAAATTGCAGGAGCAAATTTACTCCGAATGGTAGTCTGTTGAATTTATACAATCCCTTGTGTGTATTAATGCAAGGGATTTTCGTACTCTCTTCTTGTACTGGGATTTGTAAATAAACCTCACTAAGATCTATTTTTGAAAATATCTTACGGCCGTTGAGCTTTGTAAATACCTCCTCTGGGCTCGGTAGTGGGTAATGGTGGTCCTTTATTGCCTTGCTCAGTCCCGTCGAAAAATCTGCGCACACGCGAATTTCTCCTGACTTCTTTTTTACGTAAACCACCGGCGCATCCCACTCACTAAACTCTGTTTTAGATAAAATACCAGTTTGTTCAAGTCTCTCCAATTCTTTGTCTGTTTTTTTTCTATAGTAGCAAACGGTATATTTCGCTTCTTTCTGAAAATTGGTTGGACGTTTTCTTTTAATTCTATTTTGGCCTTAAATTTGTTGCATCGTCCCAACCCACTTGAAAATACCTCAGGAAATTGCTTGTGTAATTCTTCCTTCAATTTTATGGTATCTGATGGTTCAACCTCTAACTTTTTGCAAAACGAGTTGATAGGTAGGTCCCAAACGTTGAATTTCTGCATCCAGTCGATACCTACTAAATTTTCAGTATCATTCATGACGTATATCTTAAGTTTTTTGTTTTGCCGTGAAATTTAACATTCACTATTATTTCTCCCTCAAACTTTATTCGTTTGCTTGTAACCGACTTGGCAATTTTTTGAGTGTGTAACATGGTAGGTCTGTTGAGTTTTTTCCATGTCTGTAAGTTGATTATCGTGAGGTCGGAACCCGAATCCAGTTGTAATTTAATCTTTTTGTTTAAAATTTCCAGTTCTACATATTTCCTTACATTGGTGTTGTTATCATTATTCATCCTTGTAGCTCTTATTCTATTAGTATCTTTTCTATTTCTACTTTGGGATTCCTTGTAGCCTTTTTTTCCACATTCATGACAGTTTTTATATCTGAAGCGGCAATCCTTGTTCCAATGTAATCCTCCACATCGATAACATGCTGATGGACGGGGCTTATATTTGTTTCGATATCCGTCATAATTTGTCCTGTATGTTGTATTTTTTCTCTTATCATAATATTTTATTTTTCTTTCCGTGGAGGGTGAGAATCTTTTTTCATTGTCGTAAAATTTTAGTTTTCTTTCCGGGGAGGGTGAAGAACGTAGACTTTTATTTAACTTATGTATATGAGAAACAGCTGTATCTTCAATGTCCATTGCGTCTTTCTTTATGCTTAAACATCTCTGGCAATCTTCCGATAATTGCTGCAATGTTAGACCCGGTTCATTTTGTAATTTTGCAAGCATTCTTCTACGCATTTCGCTATCTTTTGTAGAAACTAGCCCTTGAACAAAAATGAGACATTTGAAATTGTCCGGTGTTAATTCCGCTAGTTTGAAGTCATCACAATGTTTATTTACGATTGCGGCAAACGTAGAATAATCCTCATTATCGCCCTTTACCAGGTTAAGGCATTTCCACCTCCTATGGAAGAGTGATGTTTGGGGGCTGAAGATTTCTTTAAGACATGTCATTGCTTCGTCAAATTTTAATTCGTTCGTCTTTTTTGACAAGATATAATCCACGAAGTTTGTATATTCTTCAGTTCCTAATTTTCTAAGCAATAGACGTAGCTTTTTTGCTTCTGTCCAATTTTGACAGTCTCTGTTAAAGATGTCTTCATGTCTACTGAAGTAATCTCCAAAATTTTTGTCCTCATCTAGAGAATATTTGAAAATCTCTATGGCATTTCTGCGTCTTGCGAAAATGTTGCTTCTTTTTCAATATCTAATTGCTTGCTGCCCGCTACTTTCAATATTAGTTCCTGGAGCTCTGTTTGTCTATCTTGATTTTCCTTTTGCGTTTGTAATATTTGCTTTTGCCATTTTTCTTGTAGCTGTAACTGTTGGTCATTTTGGTATTTCTGCATTTGTAATTGTTGCTCATTTTGGTGTCTTATCAGTTCTACCAACATATTTTTAAAATCTTCCATGATAACTCAATTTTATGTATTATTACTCCTCGAAATTGTTTGTCGCTAATTTGTTGAACGACGAGGGAAGGATTTTTCTTCTGTTGATTATTTTTTCCGCGTGTGTTCGCCAAGTTGTTTGTTGTTAGACGTACGAAAAGTTTTTCTTTCCGTGTGAGTTTCGAATCCTCGTTCGTCAAGTTGTTGTGGGTTGTCCGCGTGCGTTTCGAATCCTCGTTCGCCAAGTTGTGGATTCCGCGTGAAAAATCGGTCTCCAATACATGACAAACGCAAGTATTTCAGCTAAGAAATTAAATGTATTTACACAAAATACAAAAGGTAATGCTGTTAGTAAAATCTAGGAACGCTGGTTAGTATTAATCAAAGATCGCTATATACAGTCTCGAAGTAAACTTCCTTAGAGCCGGGCGTCCTTGTAACTGACTTCTAACGTCAATTCAATCACAGTGTCTATGTACTTTCCACTCTGTTTCTCCACCCTCTTCCTCTACCATCTGACTCTCTGACTGACTGACTGACTGTGGCTATTTTATGGCATCAGGACGAGTCCATTTATATCAGAAAAGGGTGGACCCCATAATAGAAACTAAATCAGCAAAACATTTAAAGCTGTGCTCTCGGCGTTTGAAATCGTTAGACGCAGATGTGATGGACTGATAAATACAGCAAAGACTGGAGGCGCCATAAACATTATTTCATTCCTATTTTCAAATTATTATTTCAATAATATCTGATGTCATGAAATGAGAAATGCAACCATCGCTGGAGACTCTATAAACACTAGATCATTTCTATTTTCAAATTATCAGTGTTATAATATGAAGTGAGAAATACAACTAGGTCTGGAGGCGCCATAAACATTATATCATTTTTTTTTCAAAAACTCATAGGAATCAAAGACTTCGGATCTAGAACATGATAATGTGCAAGTTACAAATTCTTTGGTCAGTCGTGATTTTACCCCAAACAAACATCTCATATTAAGGACATGATAATGAGCAATTCCCACTTTGTTTGAGCAGGCATGATTTTGTACTGGGCCCCAAAATATATTTTTTTTTACTAACAATTAGTACAACAGGTTGCTTATACCCCGATAGGTTTGTTTTCCACTCTGTGGAAAATTTTAACTTCAAAATCTCATTCTCTCTCTCAATTTCTCTAGCTCTCTCTGTCTCCTTCTCTCTCTCTCTCTCTCTCTATATATATATATATATATATATATATATATATATATATGTGTGTGTGTGTGTGTGTATGTGTGTGCCTGTGTTTGTGTGTCTGTATGTGTGCGTGATTCTCTCAGATATTTAATTTCTGTCTCTCTCATGTTGGAAGATCGAAAACTCGAAATCATATTATCTGGTTTCGTATGTAAATTATATAAAATGTCATCATGTATTATTTACTATCATGATGATGAAATTTTCGAACATAGAAATCAAACGCGAAGGAATTAATTCATTATAAAAACAGACAACAAAACGGAATGACATTATTGTTATGAACGTCTGAAACTATGGCTTCGTGTTTTCACCCACGGATTATCGCAATCAGTTTCCGTTATTGTCTTTAGCCCAAGATTTTGCCTGTTGACGAATGCCAGATATGACAACAGACAAAATGATTTTTTTTAAGCATTTCACCCCAAGCAAGGCGGGAAGCCACTAGGACGCAAAGGGTTACAGAAAATTTAGAGCAATATCAGATAGGAGTGATAGAAGAAAGGATGAGGATAGTGGATAGATCAAGGGAACTGGAGATGTCGATTGACATTACACTTGAATAGCTGGAGATTATAGCTCACAGGGAAACAGGAAAAGGGAAGGGAGTTCCACAGGCGAGAGGTGCGAGACATGAAGCTATTAGAGTAGAAGATGCCAGCCTCGTAAGGCGCTGGAACTCATGACGTCTGGGAACCAGCGAATGCAACTCTTCGGAGCAATTTCCATGAAAGTATTTGTAGAACAGACAGAGGGAGGCGACGGCGCGTCTGTGAGAAAGTGACTGTAGACGAGACGCCAGGGCAGAGCCAACTACATTAAATAACCTATCAAGAACCCCGAGGCAAACAGAAGGGGCACCAGACCATATATGGCAGCAATACTCCATGCAAGGGCGAATTGTTGATTTGTAGATCTGGAGGGTCGACTCCGGGGAGAAAAACTTCCTAGCGCGGCTCAGGGATCCAAATTTCCTTGCAGTGGACGAGGCAATTGAGTCAATGTATTTATTCCATCTCAGGTCAGCAGTCAACGTGAGACCGAGAAGCCGCAGAGAGTTGATCTCAAGAAGTTGAGCGTCAGACATTCTAATGGAGGGAAGGGAAGGATCTCTGTGGTGATTAATAGAGAGCAGCTTTATCTTGGAGAGCGTTGAAGTTGACCAGCCAAATCATGCCCCAGTTCACAATCGATTGGAGGTCCTTTTCGAGACGCACGGCCAGGCGAGAAGACAACAAAAGATACCTGCCTATATTTCTGAGATGTGCTATTATGTACATTATTTATATTATTCGCAATATTGTCGTCATCTTTGTCGCCATATTTTCAGCCGTTGTACGCACCGGCATTCTTCAGGTAGTTGGAATGTCGAACCCTTTATTTCATTCACTGGGGTAGACTGTTCTCGTTCCACGTGCCATGTTTAATGGATGTCAGTTATCAGTTATGTTCTGTTAAGGGTTCATTTCGACAGTACTGAAGAAGGCCGGAGCGTACAACGGCCGAAACGTTGTAATAAATATAGCAACAAAGATGAGGACAATAGTCCGAAAAATGTTAATAATGAACAAAAGATACAATGTAAAAAAACAGGGTCATTCAGCTCCGTGAAAATGGACGAATTTGACCAAAACATGGCAGGTTGTCTCGTTGCTTAAAATATATATTTTGTGTAAGAGTGCAATAGATAATTATATATATATATATATATATATATATATATATATATATATATATATATATATATATATATATATAAAGAAATATACTCTTAAGGTGTGCTATATTTATGGAATAAAGTGCTCAATATCAGAGATAGAGCGTGTGTAAATATAAAAGTGAACATAGAAGTCAACACTTAGAGGCGACAGTCTGTTTCATGCTATATGCAATCGTCAGGCCTGACGATTGCATATAGCATGAAACAGACCTCTGTTGACTTCTATGTTCACTTATATATATATATATATATATATATAATATTATAAATAATAATAAATAATAAGTAATTATATTCGTCTGGAAAAAAACTTAGGTGATTTGGATTGTAAAGGAACAAACCAATACGCAAGCAAAAATAGGGGATAAAAAAACAAAGAACATGTAATTCAGGCGAAAATAGTCGTCCAGAATCCAAGCTCAGAGTTCAAAGAAAAAACCTCCGACACGAGTAAAAGAAAAAAAAATAAGCAAAGTACTCAATATACAAGTAGAGCAAATCTACCCCTGACGCGATGGATATAGACATTAACATCTGTGTTTCTGTGTAGAAAATTTGTATTTTGGTGAATGTTCTTACGTATGTGTATGTGTGTATAACGTTCATGTCGTCTCCCACAAATGGGAAGTCGCAATCTTCTAGGAGAGCTTACATTGTAGATGTGTTCGCTGAAAATGAAGAATGAAAAAAATGAATGAGGAATGAAATCGCCCAGTATTTATAGCGTAGGGAGAGCGTCCCCTAATGAACAATTAGGAAATTAAGGAGAAGTTAAATATTCTATGTCAGGACTTAGCATAAAAATGTTAATATAATTGATCCATACATCTATTCATAGTCTTCGTATAAATTCATACAACAGGTTAGCTACTGGTGCTAAAAATACGACTTAGCCAACATGTCGGAGAAAACACAATAATATAAGCATGATATATATATATATATATATATATATATATATATATATATATATATATATATATATATATATATATCGCTTTATGACCATGAGACCATGGTTCGAATCTCACCATAGTCGATTTGTCAGGAAGGAGACTTCCTGATGTTATCGTAATGGAATGAGGTCGATCCCTGCGTGTGGCACCTTTGAAAACTATACCACTGTTTGACACAAGACTTGTGAGTAAAATTGGGTAGACGGAAATCATAATAGCTGTGCTAGCACGAAGCCACAATTCATCGTGGTCTAGGACTTCAGCTTGGTGGCCTTGTTCAAATAATTGATCACGCTAGATAACTCGCTCTCTCCCAGAAACTGTAACTAAGATCTGTTCAGCATAGTTGCAGTATAAACCACGGGTGGGCTCTGTGGATGTTGTATAAATACAAATGTTCCTGAGCGGGCCTTTGCAATAGGGATTGGCTAGCCGCCCTAGTAGACAGGTATCCTTGAATACAAGTGGCCAGCTATTACATATATATATATATATATATATATATATATATTAAGACATTTTTATGTTTATACGTTAGATACAAATATTATATTATACAAATATTATATGTAAATGTTCTGTTTATAATAAACAGTATTAACGACATTTACCGGCCTGAATATCCGAGAAATTTTCATAGAAATTATGAGAACTCCGACAGGAATCGAAACTGTATTTTATAAGGAACCGTCATATAGTCTGACGTGCTTTTACCGATTGAGCTACAGAGAAGCTGTTCGGTTTGCAAGGTCGATTTTTCTGTTTTTAAAATCCAATTTTACATGATTTTCTCTCGTACTTTCATATCTGCTCGATGCGTATCCAAATGTAAACAATTGACGTCACACATTATGAAATGGACAAATTCCAACAATTATTTTAAGACAGTTTTATGTTTATACTTTCTTTTGATAGATAGAAATATGTCCTGGTTATAATAAACATTATCAACGAGATTTAACGGCCTGAATGACCGAGAAATTTTCATAGAAAATATTCGTCTTCCTATATATGCGTCAGGCTATATGACGGTTCCGTTAAAATATTTGTATCTATAAAAAGAACGCATAAACATAAAAAATGTCTTAAAATAATTGTCGGGCTTTGTCCATTTCATAATACACACACACACACACACACACACACACACACACATATATATATATATATATATATATATATATATATATATATATATATATATATATATATATATTAGCATGTATTAGTTAGGGCGATCCGGTGACCGATATATATATATATATATATATATAGGGGTCACCGGAACGAATACATATTACGCTAATTACCAGAAAATATGGAACAAGATGAAGAAACAAATTCAACAAAAGATGTTGCACAAGGAAATAGAATTTATATTTGCATGACAACAATTAAGTAATTCAGTTGTGTTTGAAATGCTGAAATTTACTTGTCCTTGGAATTTTGATTGAGGAAAATATTCTTGTTGATAAACTGTGAAGTGTATTTAGATGCCAAGTATTTATAAGTAATGTGTAAATACGTGGGAGGCACGAGAACATGTTTACATTTTTTTGGCGCGTTCTACTTTGAACAGGTCAATTCGCCGTAGGCGGAAACATTATTATTTATGGACCAATCAGAATACATCAGTTGCTATATTTGATTTGGGAGCCTATATGTGTTTAGTTTCGATAGACTTGAGTTAAAACAATAAATGTAGAAGTTTACTTCTACATATATATATATATATATATATATATATATATATATATATATATATATATATATATATATATATATATGAAGAAATATACTGTTAAGGTGTGCTGTATTTATGGGATAAAGTGCTGAATATCAGAGATTGACGTGTATAAATATATGAACATTGAAGTCAACACTTAGAGGTTACAGGCTGTTTCATACTAGATGCATTCGTCAGGCCACGAGTGTTATTTTTTTCTCGGCTATTTATGTATACGGGTCAGTGGTGCATTATGGGTAATCTATTTTGGTGGTTATTTTGCCGGAAGTCGTTTATTTGTTAATTTATTTATATATTTGGGCTAAAATATTTTGCTTGTTTTTTATTTATTTTTATCTTTTATTTTTACTTCTTATCTTACATATTTATTTATTTATTTTTATTTTTAATCAGTGGTTTATTAACGACGTAAAAATTTCTTTATATCGCTTATTTAATAGTTTTGTTTTCGTTTGGAAAGATAATTAAGGCTATTTATTCAATTTTAGGTTTATTGTTGTAGTTTATTCTAACTATTATTTTGGCGCGAGCAGTTCTTAATTTGTTCATTCATTTATTTATTTGGATTGATTTCCTTTACTTGTTTTTTATAACGGTTAATTTATCGGGATCGGTTTGTTAGTTTATTTATTTATTTATCTTGATTAATTTAGATTAATTTATTTTACTTGTTTTTTTAATTATTATACTCCATATTTTTATTTACTCTTTTCGGTTTTCGATTTTTAAGTAACGTTGTATTTTTTATCGTTATATAAAAGTTACAGCTATGTTTCTCGTCCGAATTTTTGGTTTGATTTTTATAATCTAACTAACATTTTCGTCATAATGGTTTGTTAATTTGTTTATTGTTTACTTTATTCGTTTGGGTTCATTGATTTTGTTTTTTCTTTATTTTTCTTTATTTATTCTATTTCGTCTATTCTGACGGGGGTGATGTGGTACTTTGTTTGGGTTAATTTATTTTACTTATTTTATTGTCACTTTGCGCATTTATTTATTTATTTATTTTATTTTATTACTTTTCGATTTTTAAGTAACGTGGTAAAAATTTCAAAAATTTATTGTCATGTCAGCATTTTGAGAAAAGCTCAGCTCGCTTATTTAATAATTTATTTTAGTCTAGGAAAGTAATGAAGTTTTGGATTGGTTGTTTTAGGCTGATGATCTTATCCTTATTTTCCAAGATATTTTTAATGTGATATGCATTTTGTTTTTAATTTCTCAGATATACTTAGAAAGCATTGTGTTGTTCGCGTATTCACCATTTGTGAAAGATATTTTATGTGTAAAATTTCTTTGTTTCTAGGGAACTCCTGTTACTGCTATACACTTTTTCTTCATTATCTGGTGATTTTATCGTGGCTTGGTATCTATATATATATATATATATATATATATATATATATATATATATATATATATATATATATATATATATGTATGTATGTATGTATATAAAGCATAAATGAATACATTCGTTTTTTTCTTTTTCTTTTGTATAATTATTTATTTAAATTCATTTTGAAACGATACAAAAATTTAGTTCTGTCTCCTTGAAAGGAAAATAAATAAATTCAAAATAAGGAATATCGTGGTACGAGTATGGGCAGACTTTAAGGGCAAAAAACGTGTTGTTTGCGTTTGAAAATATTCAAACTGGCTGGTTCTTGATAAAACTGTTTGAATGCAACAAAATTCACAATTAGAATTTCTTCTCGATGCGACACACCCACGTGTCTTGTTACCTTCCATATTTCTCTTTCTTTCTTTTTTTTTTTTTGTCGTCCTATGCAAAAGATATTGTGTCAGTTTCTAGATTCAGTTTAATTTTCAGAACAATTCTAAAGATCTGCAGTCATTCCTGCAATAGGGTTTTGCTGTTCCAGCAGATAAAATGCCAGTCCTCATAATGCCTTGCTATTCAACATGCGTGATCGCCAGAACTGGCCCAATCGCAGTAGTGATTCCACTGTCGCTATTAACAAACGCCCCCTCTCTCTTTCTCTCGTTCTCTTTTTCTTTCTCTCTCTCTCTCTCTTTCTTCCCGATGTTACCCTTCCCGCTTAAATATAAAAAAATGTTAATGTAAACAGGGTGTCTACTCAAATACGGGCATCCACAAACCTTCATAGTTCTCTCGCATCAAAAAATAATTAAAGAGAACATTTTAGAATTAAATTTTATTACTCTGACATAATTTTTATCATTTTAAATGATATATTTATCTGAGTATTATATTCATTTATTTTCACCTAACGGTAGGGTCTCACTTGAAAGCCTGAAATTGGCTTCTTCTGGCCGTGGATAAGGCGCAGCGGGCTAAAAAGTAGCTCACGCTGTATTGGGATGCAGGTTCGATTCCTGCCGTAGAGGGCAAATTTTTCTTGAAGTTTTGTCAATTTTTCAGGCTGGTGGGTGAAAATAACTAAGTATATACTGTTTAATAAATAAATAGATCGCCTACTCAAATACGACTATCCATTAAAAAGAACGTTTAAATTCTTTTATGGATATAAACATAAAAATGTCTTTCATAATGTGTGAAGTCATTTGTTTACATTGGGATACGCCATGAGCAGATATGAATGTACGTGAGATAATCATGGAAGATTGTAGTTTAAAGACAGTAAAATCGACCTTCCTAACCGAACGCTCCTCTGTGGCCGAAACGATTAAGGCACGTCAGGTTCCTTTCTTAGATGGTCAATAAGACCGATTTCAAAATTTCTAATACAACTTTGACACAAATTTCTCCAATTCTTTCTATCCAGGGCAAGTCACTCGAAGTTAGTATGAGGCACATTGACAGCTGAGAGATTACTCCTTATCTTGTCTTTATACCTAAGTCACGACCGTCCAATACTCATTAGTGGAAAGTCAAGCTGGCTATACATGAGGACCTTAGGTATTGTCGCTCATCCTTGCAACATGACAAAAACATCGATGTTGTGACTGCATCAGGAACGTTTCAGTTCTACCAATGTCGTTGTTTATATCTTTTTTATGCACCACTTACCATTGACATTAGAAGTGACGTGGTATGACTTTCCAGAAGTTATCACCAGTTTCGTATAACTTGATTTTGAGTTACCATTCAACATAATATCCTACCAAAAGAGGTGTTCTTCTGTCATTATACCTAGCTGCGATCTAAGACGTCTATTTATTGCATCTGATACATATTGCATCTGATATATATATATATATATATATATATATATATATATATATATATATATATATATATATCAGAAAGAACAGTAAGATTTTACAAGCCGGTGTTCTTAGTAATTACTTTTATTTTTTTAAAAGCAGTGCTCGATACAAAACTGTAGAGCAAAATATTATAATTATTTTCTATTTCAAAAATATGGTTTCATCGCTTCACAGGAATTAACATTTTTCAAAACCGAAATTAAAATTTTAAATTTAATTATAAAATTAAATTTAAAATCCATAACTCCGTTCCATTCTAAAGCGATTTTTGGAATAACCTATTAAGAAATTTGTTTAATTTATAAGGACAGTCAATCTTAATATTTTAAGTTGTTATGGTTACGGAAAAATCTAATTTTATTGATAAGGTGTGGGTGGGTCTTAATTTCCTTAGACAACTTATGTATCAAATAGAAGTTACTTTTAAAATAAGTTTAAGTGAGGGTGTGGTACATATATATATATATATATATATATATATATATATATATATATATATATTGATGCATGTTTCATTAAATAATATAGACAAGTGTTTTCTTTGTTTTATGTAAATACTTTTCATATCGTCCGATAAGCTTAATAACATTATCATTAAACGAAGAAAGAAAATCACAATATTGATACATATTTTTTAATCCTATCTAAGCTTTCGGCTTACATAAGCCATTATCAAAGATGACAATTACTGTACAATATATTAAGCAATACACGGACAAAACAGTGATGACAGTCTGTTTCTGTTTGCATGGAAGATTTCCAAGCAACGACAAACTCGTGCATATAAGACGCAGCTCAACACGTCACACATGACCACGCGAGAGTGAAAACGAGAAGTATTAAGTATGGGAAGCCGTTGGTATAAACCAATGGCTTCTGTTACCAATTATAGGCATTTAAGAATGATTAATGGAGATTTCGTAGTTTATTTTGTTCAGGTTAGGTTTCAACTGTTTCATGTATATAGCTTCAAGTTTTTTTAGTTATTGTTTATTTTTTCATGTTTAAGTATAATTGTGTTTTCAATAAGGATTTTCCGGAATTGTGTATGCAGCCAGGCATGTTGTTTTAAATGCCAAAAAATGTTAGAGTTTTCATTCAAATGTAGAGTCAAGCGTCGTGAAAGCGAGTTTGTGGTGAGACCAACATAAATATTATTTAATTCGTTGAAGATACAATCTCCCAAAGGTCACTCGAATTTGTAATATATATATGTGGGAGGGGGAGAGAAAATAATATATGCATTTTTATAAACAGAACAATGTTAGTAAAATTAATAACAATTTTTTAACCTTTGTCATCACTTTTCCTAACACACACACACACACGCACATAACGTCACGCTAGAGCATTTCAAATGTCCAGATACCCAGAGAATACGAGGATATAAACAAAGAAAATCTAACTAACACACAGACACAACATCGGTTCTTGTTAATGACTGTGAAAGTCAAAAGTACTTGAAAAAGATATAACAATATATGAACTTCGGAAAGTTTATCCACAACTTCGAGCACAAAAACAACTGATCCGAAAATTGAAGAAAAAATTAAAAAATGAATCCTTGTCAGTTCTTTTTTAATCAAACTTGTTTGGATGAATACATCCTTCCTATATATATATATATATATATATATATATATATATATATATATATATATATATATATATATATATATATATATATATATATGAAAATTTCTCCGATTTAACCAGTAGAGAAAAGAATATTTATGAATAAAAATGACAATAGGAAAACTAGTAATTGCTGAACTTTATGTGAACTTTATCAAAGCAAAATACGAAATGAATTTAATTGAACAAGGTAAATAATAAAAACAAACAAAAACAGAATGTTCCTAGCAACTGGAATGTAGAGAACTGCTATTTTCATATTGTTAACTGAAAATAACGTCAGTAATTGTCACGTGTGGATAATATTGTCATTATATCTGTGTTGATGTCTTCAACCATTTTCTTTTGATTTTATGAATCTGTTGTGTACATTTGTTTGTGACAGCAGTAATTTTGTTAAGAAAGGTGAAATTTATTAGTTACCTTGTTCAATTAAATCAATTTCGTATTTTGCTTTGATAAAGTACACATTGGACGAAACGCTTCAGCAATTACTAGTTTTCCTATTGTCATTTTTATTCATATATATATATATATATATATCATAGTTCATAGTTCATAGTTATATATATATATATATAACTATGACCATAAGGAGCCAGGTAAACCTACCTAGGTTTCACCTAAGCTGATAGCTAGCTTACCCTGACGAATCGCGTAGGTGAAACCTATGTAGGTTTGCCCGGATCTTTATGTTCATAGTTAGATTTGCTCTACTTAGTGTATTGAGCACTTTGCTTAGTTATTTTTACTTTACTCGTGTTGGAGGTTTTATTCTTTGGACTCTGAGCTTGGATTCTGGTCGATTATTTTCGCCTGAATTACATGTTCTTAGTTCTTTCTTTTTTTATTCCTTATTTTTCCTTGGGCATTGGTTTGTTCATTTACAAGCCAAAATACCTAAGGTTTTTACAAACGAGTATAACTATATATATATATATATATGTGTGTGTGTGTGTGTGTGTGTGTGCCCGCATGTACATGTGTGAGGTTGTAGAAATGTCAGCAATATCTGTGCAATCATGGGCTTGAGCACGATTGAGTTTTTATCTATGTGTCGGTAAATATATTTGACAGTTTCATGAAGTATTCGTACGAAGTCTATATTGTCAGTGTTAATTTCCCTCAAAATGACCAAAATCCGTTTAGCGTGGAAGTTGTTGCCGCCAAAAACAACATTCTCTCCATGTCTAAACCTTCATAAGGTCATGTACGTTACAGAAGAACGTGTGTGACCAAAAGGCCGTGATAACGCCCACGGGAGAGAGAAAAGTGACGAGAAGTAAAAATCTTGCCGAACGCCGACCTTCCCTTCTCATTTATATTTCATGTTGCAATGAGCAAGATCGCGTGACGCCATCTCTAAACGCTTCATAACGTAGGAAGCTCCGTGTGTTCTAGCGAGAGCTTATGAACGTGAAGCGGTTTTAAGTACGTAACCTATATCTGTGTTCCTCTCCGCTTGCCTGAACTCCAAAGTCAGTATGCATAAAATAGAATTTTCTTAAGTATGACAACGTGCTAGTGTACTTTTCAATATACAGGACCCACCAACAGATTAAGAGTACTTTAAGCGATCTCTTAAGTTTGACACAAGGTATAACAACGAAATTGGATGTACGAAGAATGTCTTGCGTCAACATGTCCCGGAAGTTATTCTTTCTTATGAAACAGCAACGTATATAAAAAAAAAACTGATTTGAGAAAATTTTATTTGGATAAAAACTATTTTTTACTGTCACCATGATTACTTATGTATTTTGGTCAACAATGAGTAGGTCAAAATTTGTACGATCTGAGATGAACAACGAATCTCCGTCACCAGAGCTGAAACGTATTATACATCTAACTGTGCTTACATCCACTGTTTAGTTTTCGGTTAGGTTCAGATAAGAGTCAATGAATATCTGGCTGCATTTTTCTGCATGGAAAAAATAAATTACACCTCCGCACGCACACACACAAACACACATATATATATACATATATATATATATATATATATATATATATATATATATATATATATATATATGAGAGTGTATGTCTGTGTGTTCATGTCTGAGTACTAGTGTATACGTGCCGTCAAAATTGACGGCAAGAAGGAATTATAAGTAACATGTATTATATTGTAAGCAATTTTCATTTAATAAAATTTTATAAACCCCTAAAGAAAGATATCCGTATATTATCATCAGAAGTGTTACATATTTATAACCAAACATTTTTCACTGCAAAAGTCCTCAAAGCACAATATTTTTTGTGTAAACTTTGGAAGGTCAGCGAAATCCTTGACAGTCCATAGATTCAATCTGTAATTTCAGATTTTCATAAAGAAGGGATAGTTAAACACACACAAAAAAATGTTAGAATTTAGTTCTAAAGAACCCAAAATTGGCGACGCAGTTTACAAACTGCGTCGCCAATCTTTGGGGCGGTCTCTTTTTAGTTTGACAGCTTTTTGCATGTAGCCGTGAATGGGGCCTTGACTTCTGGGCATCTACTGTCAAAATTTTCTAAACTGCCCCACAATTGTTAGACACAAAAACCTCATATATATATATATATATATATATATATATATATATATATATATATAAGGTTTATATATTTATATATATATATATATAAAATCATATATACATATATATAAATATCATATATATATATAAAATTATATATATATATATATATATATATATATATATATATATATATATATAAATCTTATATATATATATATCTTATAGTTCTTTAATTTTATATATATATATATATATATATATATATATATATATATATATATATATATTGATGGCATATTATATAGAGATATATAGTCTGAGGATTGCATTGAAGCATGAAACAGACTATCCCTGGTGTTGACCTCAACGAAAACTTTCAAATACATATATATATATATATATATATATATATATATATACATACATACACACGCAGAGCAAGAGATATTGATTGAAGCACGGTGGAGCAATGGGTAAGTGCTGGGGTTGAAAGCCGATTTCATTACAATTCATTTACGTGCAATGTTTGGGAATTGTGTGAATTCATCTATTTTAAATGTTATGGGGAAATGAGCAGGACACACACTGGGTGTCCTATAGCTTTGCGTGGCATCCGGTCTATAAAAAAAACGACCATTCGGGATTCAAAACATGAGAGGTCCTTCTGACACATTATGTTCATCAGTTCCCTATCTTCGGATCTTTCAAAAAAAGTATGGTTAGTTCTCCACAAGCCTTCAGCGCGAAAAGTAAATAATTTGTGTGAACACCACTGGCTGTTCGTTTCAAAGATCGTAGTTACTGTACCCCAAGAATCGAATAGGATGGGATAACTCAGTTTATATATATATATATATATATATATATATATATGAAGAAATATAGTCTTAAGGTTTGCTAGACGCAATCGTTCTGCGGAATCAGAATCAACGTTGAGTTTAAGCAAACGAATGAGACAATTGGACTAAAGTGACATGCAGATTTAAATTTTTCCCACTTGTGACGAATCCAGCTATCGATTTTTTTGCATGTTAGCATGCTAGTTAACATTCGTGTCAGTCAGCTATAGGCTTTCACTCTGGCCAGTAGAAAATGGCCGCAAACTACATGAAAACTGCTGTAGAAGCAGGAAAAAATCGATTATTTCCATTATCGATGGGAGTTGTGAAATGCAAAGTCAGTCTTTGACTTCCCGCTAACTTGGAGCATGTGCATGTAAATTTTGGTGCAAATCCGTCGAAAATTACGGCCGTGCATTCGTTACACACACAAACACATCCTGACTTTTGTATATATATATATATATATATATATATATATATATATAAGTGTAAGTTAGGTTAACGTCAGTGTCTAATATATATATATATATATATATATATATATATATATATATATATACATATATATATAGGACTGGTTTTGAGTCTCCTGAAGTGTTTGCCATACAAAGGCTAAATAACTGTTCAGTCTTTTCTATTATTTATGGGAGTTGAATTTAGGGAATTGCTTTTTCCTCGACTGGTTGTCACACTTAACCGGAGAGCCCAACGAAGCTTGTTCTATAATATATCTATAGGGGAAGATAGAGTCATGCCTTTTTTGCAAGGGCGTTAGTGCAATGTGAACGAATTAGACTTAGTTCGAACTTGAAGTCGATACACTGATTTCACTTTCTGCACTGATAACCTTTACGCTACCTTCACATGTAGCGGTATTTTGATGGCTGACTACCCCTTCAGAACTTTTATATATGCCTATATCCAGATTTGACATTTACGTGCGTGCAGTGTTCAGTGGATCGCCTCACGGGCCACCCTCATTTGACCTCGCTGCAGCGATCACTGCACAATTCTCTCAGCTTCACATTTCTCATAGACATAGAAACAACGCGTGTACAAGCTTTCTACGCGTCACCCCCACGCATTACCCCCACAACAAATGCGCGCTCTCCTCCTACCACACACACACACACTGACTCATATACGTACTTTGAACATTTTTGTGCGTTGTTGCCCGCCTATAGCCAAGGCGACGCTCTTTTCACCCCAAGAGGGGACGAAGCCAGCGAATAGTTGGAAGTGGGGTGGAGATGGAGAAACGAGAAAGTAAATGTAGATTTTCAGCCTCCATAGCCACGAATCGGCAGATTCCGTTGACTCTCGGTTTATTTCGGGAGTTTTGCATTTCCTCTTCGGTAAGAGTTTCCGCAATTCCCCATGTATAATACGCATTTTTTCTAAAAAAAAAAAAAAAAAAAGATAAGCAAAATCAGGGGTGCGTATTATGCACAGCTACAAAAATTGCAGTTTTTTTAGGTCGATTTTAGTTGCGAAATGATTACTCACCACAAACATACGACAATTTGTCACTAACATTCGGCGACTCCATAAGTATGTCAAATACAATCATATGTACCTAACAATACTTAAAAATGTAAAATAAAATAAGAATTATCATAAAACTAAATTAAAATAATGTTATTCTTTGTTTAAAAACATTTTTCGTGAAAAACTACATACAGATCCAGTAGATTGCAGATTTTATCGAACAAAAATAGGTTAGAGAGTATGCGGAGTAGGCACAATATAGGTATTTCCGCTTCCTTTTAGAATCGTGACGATTGGAAATTTTGATAAATATCTTCAATTACAGCTTGAATAAGAGTAGGAAATGCTGGCCGTAATGAAATTGGAGAGGTACAATTTATAAGGTTTGATTACCAAACAAGGGGTTCGTATTATGCGTGAGTAGAAGCATTTTCCCACTCTTTAGCTGTGGGTATTATGAATGAAAGCGTATTATACATGGGGAATTACGCTAATTGCAGTGTGTACATTTAATTTAGTGTAGCACAGAGCAACAGAGCTGAGAGTGCTTTCATTCCTCATTGACTTGGGCCAAAAAATTTATACCGAGGCAACATTTTTTTCAGAAGGCTATCGACAATATACTAGCCAATCCCTGTTTGCAGACGCCTGCTCAGGCATGTATTTTTTCTGCACAGAGCACACTTGTAGTTTATACTGAAACTGTGCTGAGCGGACATTAGTTGCAGTTTCTGTGAGAGATCGCAAAACCTGGCGTGATCAGCAATTTGAAAAATGCCAGTACACTTGAACTCTCGGTCACGATGACTTGTGACTTCGTGTTAACAGAACCATTAACCATTTATGAATAGTCCCCCCATGAAAACTCACAAGATTTGGGTGGATGGTTTCTCAAAGGTGCAGCATGCTGGGATCGCCGCCCCAGAGTAATAGCATCATGAAGTCACTGTCTTACCAAATCGACTAGGCTGAGATTTCAAATCCAGGTCTCATGGTTCTAACCACTCATCCACCCGCTCATGTCAAAATCTATAAATTCATGCTTATTAAATCACATTTTCTCACGACTCCTTAGCTAAAGTGTCCATCAATTGGCTAAATTACTTCAATATAAATCTCATGACACTTCCCACGGGCACATATTGCCTTAAACATGCATTGTATTATGTATTTTTGATACAAGAGGTCCTCGACAAAAGATAGATATGGAATGTGATATGTCCTAAACTGGCATCTCGTCTACAGTCACTTTCTCACAGACGTTCTGAGACAGTGGAACTCCCTTCTTTCTACTTGCTTCACTTATAGCTATAATCTTCATATGTAAAATGTAATGTCAATCGACATCTTCTGATTCCTTGATCCTGATCCCCGTCCTTCTCTATATCCTTTCCTCAAACACCCCCTCTTTATTTTTGCTCTTACTCTCTGTAACCCCTTAGCTACTAGTGGCACTCCTGCCTTGCTTGGGGTGAAATGCTTAAAAAATCGGTTGAAAGATATTATATACATACATATATCAGATTACCCTCACATCGTCTACAAGAGGACTTCTTTGAACACCGACTAGGTGGTATTACATAAAGCAATATGAATGGTAAATGCCCCAAACACTTCCTCTCCCTCCCTCCCTCCCTCGCTCCCTCACTCCACTATTTTTCTCTCTATCTCTCTCTGTCAAACACACACACGCGCACACGCACACATACACACACATCCTTCTTAGTACTTAGATATAGCAATAAGAGAATTATTTTTACTGTAGGAACAGACGAAAGCTTGTAAAAAATTAAAAAGACCTTTTGCAACTGGAATTTATAAACAGGGATCATATCATTCATATACAGGTTCGGGGTTGGTGTATCTTATTTATGTGTTTGCGACGATGGATTCTCGCCATTTAAATCATTAACCTCTATATTTATTTTTTGTATGAATGATTCATGAATTTATAAGTTATAATTGCACCTTTTAATTGAAATTAAAATAACTGATCCAACGTGCAACTTTCGGATAATAAGTGTGACATTACTGTAATTATTGAACAATATAGTTCATGCCATATTGACGGAAAATCTACCAGTAAAAAAGAATTCTCTCATTGCTATATTTGTACAAAAACGCACAACCTTAAAATTTAAATTCAAACTCAGCGTTGCGACCGCACGTTCATAAACAATAAGACATTTCTCATAGCATTTTTTTCGGATTACATCTCTATTTTCGTTGTCCTCTTATTACCGAGAAGTAAAAACAAGAACAAAATCTACTTCCATACCTGATGATGTCTGTAGGAACAGACGAAAGCTTGTAAAAAATTAATAAGACCTTATGCAACTGGAATTTATAAACAGGGATCATATCATTCATATACAGGTTCGGGTTGATGTATCTTATTTATAAAGTTTGCGACGATGTATTCTCGCCATTTAAATCATTAACCTCTATATTTGTTTTTTGTATGAATGATTCATGAATCTATAAGTTATAATTGCACCATTTAATTGAAATATATATATATATATATATATATATATATATATATATATATATATATATTATAATTATTTTTTAAAAAATATGATTCCTTCGCTACATATAAGTCCTCATGTTTCAAAAACGAGAGCCGAAACTATCAATATAATTATTAAAATTAAATTGAATTAAAGTAACAAGCCCTGTTTCATTCTCAAACGAAAATTGAGGAATCTTCCTAGGTTACAACAGATAGATATAGACAGACGGAGCCAGATAGATAGATAGATAGATAGATAGATAGATAGATAGATAGATAGATAGATAGATAGATAGATATGAACAGACTAAGATACATAGATATATACATACACACATACCAGGAGGTACTAGAGATTTCTAGTCCAGATTTACTTCCGATAATAAGAAATTATTTTCTCACTGTAGCGGTTAAGAAATTTTAACTTATATTGCAAAATGTCAATTTGCAAAAAACTTTTTTTTAAATTGGTTCAGATTATTAACAATGTCCCGCCCCACCCCCACTGGAAGTGTGGAAGTTCCAATTATTGTATGCTGAAGTTTCTGAAAACGAAAACTACAAACGAAATTCGTAGATGCAAATGTTGAGTCATAATCAAGGGCATATCGCCCGATGTCTCAACTTGCAATGAAGCAGCACAATCTTGGTAACCTTCAAAAGTGTCATCTACTTCAATTGTAGATTCTGTTCCGCTCAACACATCTCGGCTAAAAGAACGAAAGAAGGGGATAGGTAAGGAATGGCGGGGTTTGTTATTCATGATCCATGATCAAGCGAGTACGTATCGAAATGTTTGAATGCCAACCAGAAATGACATCGAATGGACTTATCAGTTTTTTGACATTTTCAGTGACCCAGTAAGAAATTTTTCGAACCAATTGTCATTAACGAAACATCTGCGAACAGTCTGAAATTACTTTCTGCTTTAATTATGACAGCAATTTTTAAATCGAAAGTATGGTCACACTCATTACGATGAGCGACTAATAATACAGTGTTGTTTTGTAAAAGTTCTTTTTTATGTTCATATAATCGTTTATCTAAATTTCTCGTAGTCTCAACTATATATTTTTGTAGCTTTCATTACAGTCTATCGTGTAAATTTCAGTTTCGAGTTTTCATTCAAGAATGAATTACTTCTAGTCTAGGAATTATTAATGAAAGGACATCACTGCAGTTAAATATTGTTAATCCGGTTCCGAATGAACGAAGGAATTGCCTAGATGTAAAATTAGTTTCAATGTATTCCCATTCATCATGTAAATAGTGTGGACTACATTATCTGTCTATATTTCTGAGATGAGGTATTATGTACATTATTTACATTATTCGAACTACATTAGGTTTATAATACCCAGAAATTCATAGAAAGATGTTCTCAAGGGCACATGGCACAGTGGATAAAAGCGTTAGTTAGATCCAGTTACGATTAAGGCAGTGGAGAACTTTCAGAGGGAAATTAACAAGGAGATAACTGATAACTGACATCCATTAGACATGGCACGTGGAACTAGAACAGTCTACTCCAGTGAGCGAAATAATGGATTCAGTTGGACATTCCAAATACCTGAAGAAGAAAGGTTGTAATAAATACGACGACAAAGATGCGGACAATACTCCGAATAATGTAAATAGTGTACATAATACCTCATCTCAAAAATATAGACAGATACTGAAATGCCGAAACGTTGTAATAATTATGGCGACAAAGATGAGGACAATAGTCCGAATAATGTAAGTAGTGTACATAATACCTCATCTCAGAAATATAGACAGATAATGAATGGCCGAAACGTTGTAATAAATATGGCGAAAAAAGATGAGGACAATAGTCCGAATAATGTAAATAGTGTACATAATACCTCATCTCAAAAATATAGACAGATACTAAATATGGCGACAAAGATGAGGACAATAGTCTAAATAATGTAAATAATGAGGACGACAAGTTCTGAATTGGTGGAATACAAGAATTATTTCACTTTTTATTTTGGTATTATGGTGAAAATAGAAATTTACGAAATCATTTTTATTAGTACGTTTACAATAGACATTTAGTTGTACGCCATTATTTGCACGTTTTAACGTGATATCGAGCAAAAGTAATGTAGTGTCTGTTTCTGTTTCATCAGTTCACAAGTAAGTTTTATCATAAGTTTGTTTCCCTTTAGTTTATCAACAAGTTTGAGTAATATCTTAATATCAGTAATGATTGCTTGATCTAAGAAATTTATAAAACCATAGTTTAATACTTCTGGCAGTAAAAGCAAAAGAAATAAGATTAAATAAATACAAGAAAAATAGACGTCTTAAGTCTATTTCTGCTATATGTAAAAGATGTAAAAGAGAGAAATAAGAAAGAATTCTAGTCAAATAATAAATAATTGATAATGCCTCAAATCTAAGATCTTACGATTTTTTCTTTGTTCTTTTATGACCTTCGCATGTCTGACATTTGACCGGGTCCTCCATGTTTTTTCTCCTTCCTTCTAGCTAAGTTTTTTTTTTTTCATTCCTATTTCATCTCCTTCAATTGACTTTCTATTTCTTTTCTGTTCATCTTTATTTCTCTCTTCTTTCACTTCCGTTCTTTTATTTACCTCTCTTTTCTTCCGCCATTTTCCAATGGTTTGTTCCTCTCTTTCTATCTTTCTCTCTCTCTCTATCTCATTCTCCAAATGTTTTCGTCTTCTTTCTCTTTTCTCGTATACTTATTTAGGTACCCCCAAAACTTTGCTAAAAAAGTGGATACATGATAAAAAGAAAATGGACAAAACATAATAAACATAAAGTTTTATCGACAAAACGTTTGTGTCATTAAAATGAAAAGATCAAAGATTTATTTTTAATGCAAAAATAATTTTATTTACCTATTTCCGAACCCATGATTCTTGTTTATCCGGCATCAACGTTGGATCAAATATGTGTACGGGAAATGTGAGCGTCTTTTTATTGTCAGATTTCAATAAAATTCACAGTACTTATTTATTAGTTTGGTGCAAAAATAATGACGTAATAATGTCGTTTTTTGACGTTAAAAAATATGTGAAAAAACGACATTATTACGTCATTATTTTTGCACCAACCTAATACAAATTTCTTAAATATTTCATTTTTAGAAAATCTTGATAAAAATATATTTTACATATTACTAACACACCCAACACTCCCACCCCCACCACCACCACCCTCATTTAATTTTTATGAAATGTCGGGAAATTATCTTTTGTATTGCTTAGTTTTTATATTTGCTATACAGTGCATGTCTTCGGAGAATTTAAACTATCAATTTTTGTTGGTCAACCACGATCCCCATTAGCTGAAAATCTGCTATGGATCGTAAAATTAAAAAAATGGAATAAAACTAAGACATTATTTAATCAAAAACGGTTTTAATTGCTTTATAAATGAATAAAATGTATAATGAAAACTATTGTCTTAAGAAAAAATAATTGTTATGGAATGATGCATTTTTACAATAATTGATTAAATTTTTTTTTAAATTAATTAGAATAATTTATGAAGTTTTATATCTTTTAAAATTCTGTATTAATCTGCATTGGTCAAATGATATTATTATTAAATGAAAACTTTAGTTACTAATCATAAATGAAAATGGTCACTACATTTCAACAATTCATTTTTTAAAATAAAATTGAATTTATTTTTTGTGTGTATAAACGTGTCGGTTTTTGTAATTACGAGCGTCCATAGACGCCATTATCAGAAAATAAGAGCGGTAACTATAGTAAATTTAAAATGTATTCGAAATTGTAACAGATTTTCTCCAAAAGAGTCTTCGTAAGAAAGACTGTAAAGCCAAATAAGTAAAATTCAATAAAACTGCTTAAATATTGAAAATTTTCAAGATCACTGGGGAGTTAAAAAAAAAAAAAAAAGATCTAAAAGTTTTGTATTTTATTCGTCGTGTAATTTTATTTCAATTATTTGCTCCTTACCTAAATTTTTCAAACATCAGGCTGTCGATAGAACTGTCAACACCTCATAGAAACACCCATTGTGTTAAAATTTCTATGATATTTTAAACTGAAAATAACGCTTGATTAAATTTTAAATCGGCTAATTTGTTCTAAAATAACATTTTAGAAATGATAATTTTACTTTTGAAAGATTTTTCGATAAAGATAATCATGTTGTCTTGAAAGATTTGTTAATATGAACGGCATCATAGATTTTTACTGATAATCATAAAAAATATCCAATAAATTTAAATTCTGTTTGAAGTATTCAGCAAAGTATTTTAAATTCAGCAAAGTATTTTAAATTCAGCAAAGTATTTTGAATTCAGTAAAGTATTTTGCTTATTGGAAATATTAAATTGAATCTGTTAGCTTGGAATTAACAAAAAAACTTAGGTGTTAGTCATTTTACTTTTCTTTGTGGGGGGAGGTAGTAATTTTGCTTATTTCTCTTATCCCCCCCAGATACTTCTTTTAATTCCCCCTCTCTATATTTATTTTATTTTTCATCCTTAAATATTATTTCTTATTCCATGCTTTCTCTTCTTCCTTTATTCTCTTTGTCTTTAATATGTATTATTGCTTCTTTAATGTCTCTTTTCTTTTCTCTTTTCTTTCCCTCCCATCAGTTGCAATCTTGTCTTTCTCATTGCCTCCTTCTCTTCCCCCCTTCCTTCTATGCTATTAATTCCTCTTCCTCCTCTTCTTTCCAGGTACCAATTCTAACTCCTTCTTTTCTTCTTTTCCTTCTTTTTGTTTTCTTTCTTCAACTGTCGCTTTCCTGGCGTACTTACATCGAAACTTTCAATGATACAAGAAAACTAAATACGTCTACTTTGTAATGAAACGCCCAACTCTATACTTACTTCCCAACACCCTTTCTTCATCAGCCATCCCTCCTTTTCTCTTACTGATCATAGACACCAGTCGACCTCCCGCCTCGCCCTACCTCCCTCTCCAAAAGCTCCAACTACGTTCTCCATACTCGCATTTCTTTACTCTCCTCTTTTTATAATGCTCTTGTCGTAGGAATTCGCCGCGCGGCTTCGTTTCGTGCTTAACTGCCATTCCTCTACCTCATTCATTTTCAAATGGACCCTATTCGCTTTCCTCCATGTCTCCTTCGGCATTTTAACTCCTCCTTCGCTAACTTTCTAGATCCGTCTGGCTTCATTTCCTCGAGAAAAGGAAGAGCCGACATTTGGCATGTCTTATAGAGTGACGTGTAAAGAAAGCGGTAAGGGCGTTATTGATGACGGAAAATGCGAAAAATGAGGAGCTTGGGGTCGCCCCAGTTAGCGTGCAGCCATGAACGGGTATATTTCCGCGCTTTGTGACTTCTACGCATGTATTCATCTGAATGAATGCTATAATCCGACCTGCCTTCAATCCGAATTTTAATCCGAATTTTTTATCTACATTTTTTATTTATGTTTCCTAAAACATTCTGGATCCGTCTGGCTTAATTTCCTCGAGAAAAACGAAGAACCGGCAGCGAATGTTGGACGGTCTCCTCAAAGATGAAGAAGAGAAACGATGTAACGACGGTATGGTTCTACTGAAGGATGCTAAGGATATAATGGACTGAGCGTGTAAGCAACGGAGAGGTTTTGGAAAGGATGCAAACAAGGAGGAATCTTATACTTAACATCAGGAAGAGGCAGCGGAGATTTCTGGGACACGTAATGAGAACAGAGGGATTGGAGAATCTGATGCTCACAGGGCGGATAGAGGGAAAGAGAGCCAAAGGAAAGCAACGCATGGTAGGCTTAAGCAAGTAGATGACAGAACAAGGCCTGAGGGAAGTAGCAGAGGAACAAAACTTATTAATAGCTACAAGAGATAGGGGGAAGTGGAGAGCCATTATCGCCCACGTCTTGAAGAGACACGGCACATAAAAAGAAAAGAAGATAGAGTGACGTATAAAGAAAGCGGTGAGGGCGTTATTGTTACGGAAAATGCGAAAACTCAGTAGCCTCGGATTGATCCATTGAGCGTGCAGCGATGAACGGGTACATTTTCGCGCGTTGTGACTTTCTACGCATGTAGTCATCTGAATAAATGTTATAATACGACCCGCCTTTAATCTGCCCTACCTTTAATCCGCCCTGCTTTTAATCCGACCTACCTTTAATCCGACCTTTAATCAAAACCTTGTATCTACATTTACTATTTCTGTTTCCTAAAAGTCTTAACGAACATAAATTGGTAGCTGATCTCTCATCCGATTTAGCTCTAACAGCTCAGTGGAGGAAAACCTGGCTGCTTACATTCAATGGCTCGAAAACCAAACTAATTACATTCCATCTTCGCCGATCGGACCCCAAACTACCGCCAGTCACAATGAACCGGTGTCCCTCGGGGAGGCCTCATCCCTTGGGCCGCATCTGAACTCGAATGGAACTCATGCATACGATCCAGCGCTAAAGATACAGGTGATTCCCTATAGCACTCCAATAAGTACGTGACCCCCTCATGCTATCCTCTACTTTTACAAGAATCAAATCAGGCATCAAATAGAGTACTGTTGTCATATTCCTGCTTCGATAGTGTTGAAAAGAGTCTCCAAGTCCTTGTGGGTAACGAATTTCTATCTTCCATCCTCTCTCTCACAGGCAGCATGAGACGAGTCTCTCACTGCTCTGTCGCTACTTCCATGGGAAGTGCTCGGACAAACTACATTCCTTGCTTCCGTGAGGTCTAACCTTCATCATGGCTAGGACTCACCATGCCTGCTTACATAGTAGCAAACTACCCAGATTCCCTGCGTTCTACTCAAATAGCTTCTTCCCACGAAGCAATGCACTATGGGACAGTCTCCCAGGAGGATGTTTCCTAGATCACAACAATCTACAAGGTCAATCCTTCGAGCGGGTAAAACCTGACAGCTTTGACAAAGATATTCCCTTTTGGAATATTTTGGACTGGCGCTACAGATTCACACATAAATAATTTTACCAAATAACAAAAAACCACATTTTCATCTCTTATACAATGTGCAAGATGACCGGCAATAGGAACTGATTTGAAGAATTCTTTTCGAAGACTCATACTCTAATCAATTCATTACCTCAGTTCTTCCTTCGAACTTCATCTTGTTTGAAAGTTTGTTTCTAGACTTGTAATCCAAATCAACTCTTTTCTGAGAGTTTGAAATTCTCTTCTGTCAGTTATTTTTTTGCAAACTTCGCTTGAATTCCGTTTGTTTTTTAAGGTATCCCTGTAAACGCCGAACGATGCGATAAAATGCAATTATCTTAATTCAATTAGAGTAAATGACGTGCACACGTACATTGTAATTAATTTGAAGGAAAAAAGGTAGCACAATCTGTTGGTCTTTGATTTAATTTTCAAAAGTACATATCTTCCCAACGTCAACACACAGTCTAGAGTGACAAAAGTTATCAATGAAGCACTAAATCATGAAACTTACGTTGACACAAATTAATTTTTAAAACTAGTTTACATGCCTTTAAATGATTTTAAGAAAAGAGTCTTGATAATAAATTACGATATATTATATCCTTTTACATAAATATCGTTTGTTTTTTTCAAATCTGTTAAAAGAGGAAAAAGAATTTAACCATTTTTAAGTGCTGTATGAAATAAATTCTCAGAGGATTTGAAAACCCACCAACGTTTATTAACGACATAACCTACGAAAGCGGCGCTGTGTCAATTCAGAAGAAGATTGAAAAAAAATTAGACAAGATACTTGATGAAAAAAATAATAACTTTAATAAAACGAAAAACATTTTTATCAGCAAAAGGGACACAGTCCAAAGTGTAAATTACATAACGGGGATGTCTAAATCAAGCAGTTGCGCAAATGCAACGATTTGCGTAACAGAAAAACTTGACAGAGAAATCCGAAAGTACATAGAAAATATCTTCTAGAAATTAAGCAAGGTATTAAGATATAGAAGATTACATTGAAAACAAATAAAAGAGTATTGAACTACTATATAATATCTAATCTCTAATATAGCAGTAAAATCTGGACAATCTTATCGGGGAAGAAAACACTTGAAGGCACTCAAATGTCGTTTCAGTGTCGAATGCATGGATAGAGTTTGTGAGAAACAAACAAATAAATTGCCGCTAAGAATCAGAAACAGAAAACTGAATCTTTTGGGAGCAAAATAGGGCTTGGAGAGTCTAACACACACTGGGAGCATTTCAGCTGCAAGAGAAGCGATGACTGACGTACTAGGCCTGGCAGAACAAAGAGATGGCGGGGATAATCATTTCTAGACAAAAAAAAGGGGGCTATAAACGAGGAATTATTACTGTGAGCAAGAAAAAACCAGGAAAGCGTGGAGATCTATGATCGCCTACAAACTAAAGGGACATATCAAGAGAAAGAGAAGGAGAGTGGGGAAGGAGAAACAGATGTGGCTTCAGTATATTGTTGAGTAAATTGTTGTAATCAATCGAGTATGACATTTTGTAATATTCCCCTCTAGGAGCCATCGGTGTTCTCGGTAATTTCACTGTTACATTTTTTAAATCTGTGCCCAGAATCCTTAGCTACGGTCTTATTTAAAGTTTTAGCTATTGTTGCCAAAAATAAGAATAAAATTATCTTAGATCGGAATTCCTTATAGGTTAAACAAATCGATATACACCTGAAGAAGGCCGGAAAGCACAAAGGCCGAAACGTTGTGATAAAAACAGTAAATTGGATTATATATATATATATATATATATATATATATATATATATATATATATATATATATATATATATATATAACAGATTCCTAGTACTGCCAAATCTAATCAAACATTTGAGGAATACCAAATATGAGATCATATTAAACATAAGATACAATAATATCCACGTTTAAAATGTAAGGTACCTTTCGACCGACACATTTTCAAACACATTCGTCGGTAATCTAAAACGGATTACTAACAAGAAATTTTTTTATTAATAACGTAATAAAACATGATGGTGAACATTTATTAAATTCTGTTGTGTGTAGGACTGAGTATTCTCCCCATTTCTTTTTGCTACTGCACAGGGCTAGGAACAGACTCCACCTCGACATCTTGGAGTCTGTTATCGTCAACATACGTAGGCCGGCCCTTTGTGTACAACGGGAGATGAAGTTTAAGTTGGCCTTATTCGGGGAAACGGTTACATGATTTGAGGTAAAACAATTCCCCCCCCCTTACCATCCTGTTTTATTACGGTATTAATAAAAGATTTTCTTGTTAGTACTCCGTTTTAGATTACCGACGAATGTGTTTGAAAATGTGTCGGTCGAAAGGTACCTTACATTTTAAACGTGGATATTATTGTATCTTATGTTTAATAAGATCCCATATTTTTTATTCCTCCGATAAATATATATATATATATATATATATATATATATATATATATATATATATATATATATATATATATATATGATGAATGCGAATGTTAGTGTGTTACTGTGTCACAATATTTCAACTTAAAGGGACACAACTCTCTCTCACAACTCAACTTAAATTTCAAACGAAAAAAAATACTGTTCTTAAATTACAGTTTCAAAATAAAATTGTCCGTGTTTTCAACTTTACTACTAGAGGCCGGAGACCAACATATAATACCAAATTAAACCGACTGCGTGGGCAAATTAAAAACATTCCGGACAGGATCCAGACCCGCAATCCTGAAATTTGTGAGTTTCAAGTTTTCATCACTGTACTTGTTTTTGGCGATTTTTTACGTGACTTTTTCTACGGATTTTTTTTTGCACAATGATAATTTTTATAACTTGCAAATAAATTTGGGAATAATCGAAATTAATTGCAAAATTCAACGAAAGTTACCCATGAAATAAAAATAATTGCTTTACGGAATGTAAGGCATTACGTACATCAAATTTTCTTTAAGTGTCGACAGAAGAATTATCATTGAACTTTTAAAATGCAGCGATCAATTTTGAGTTCACTATTTACATTATTCGGACTACTGTCCTCATCTTTGTCGCCATATTTATTACAACGTTTCAGCCGTTCTATGCTCCGGCCTTCTTCAGGTAGTTGGAATGTCGAACTGAACCCTTTATTTCGCTCATTGGGATAAACTGTTCTAGTTCCACGTGCCATGTTTTTAATGAAGACAATAGTTCTAATAATGTAAATAGTGTACATAATACCTCATCTCAGAAATATCGACAGATACTGAACGGCCGAAACATTCTAATAAATATGGTGACAAAGATGAGGACAATAATCCGAATAATGTAAATAGTATACATAATACCTCATCTCAGAAATATAGACAGATACTCAATTTTGAGTTCTGTATTATGCCTTTAAATTCCTTGAGAAACCTAGAGCCGCAAAATATCGTTGTGGTTTCTGTAACAAGAATAAGTAGGATCAGGATTTGAATTCAGAGTTTTCCTCCTCCTAGACCAGTTGTCACCCCAAGCTATAGAACCGGTTCAGTCCTGCTATTTACCCATACCTGGGGAGGGGAGAAGAAGAGGATTCATACCTTTCCCAAGGGTTTAGCACGTAAGTGAATGTAATTGATTCGACTGGAATTTGAATTCGGCTCTCCGATTCCTCAATCTAAGTCGCTATTCATTTATCAAAGTAATCAACTTTTTATTCTCTACAAATGCATTCTTACCTGAAACGCAATTTGAGGAAATGTTCTACCTGTATTGTTTAAATTTCAGCTTTGACGTTAAATTCAAAACATGGATGAATGGTATACTTATAAATGTATAAGATAGATTCTGCTTTTCTAGCAACAGACCTAGCAACTGATTCAATATAATCGTTCCACACATGTCAGCGGAAAACGTTAGTCACGGGAGGCGAAATGATTTGGTGTCTTCGAGGTTAGCATCAGCCATGTTGGTGAGAGACAGAAAGGGTTCTCTAAAATGATTAAAAGAGAGAATTTTTTATTTGTAGCGTTAAGATTGACAAGCAATTTCTTGCCCCAGTTAACAACAGAATGTAAATCCTTTTTTAGATCAGCTGCCAGTTTGATCTTATATAACCGCTCAGACTTAGTATTAAAGCAAGAATAAATGTTTCTGTCATCAGCATAGACACCGAGTTGATGACTGATGCCATCTCGAAGGTCATTGAAGTAGGTCCAAGGATAGAGTCCTGCATTGATGCAAAAAGATCAAGAAGAGTAGCCGTTCAAGACGATATTCAATTTCGTGATTCAATAAGAAAGACTGAATTAGTTAAAAAAAAATTCGTCTGGAAAAACCGTAACCTTGCAACTTGTGAAGAAGACCAATTATACGAAAATGCTTTCGATAGGAAGCTATGTTTCAGCGCTGGGAAAGTGACTGGAGACAAGAAGCCAAATTCTTCTTTGAATTTTGTCAAGAATCTCTAGATACATAGCAGAAGCACAAGACCAGATGTGACAGCAATAAACATTAAGACCCCTCCTATGTTTGTATAATTTTTTCTTTAAATTTCAGAATGTTTCCTTGGTCGATTTTAGGGGTGCATTGCTTACATTTTATTTGGTAGACTTGTAAGAAATTCAGTCGTCCAGGTTTTTCTATATTAAAAACCCAAACGTCCGAATTCCAAGCAATAATAAAATTGAAATAAAGGAAACATGGTCTCATGCCTGTTAAATAAATCATTTGTATTTACAAACATATGTACATGAATTCAAAAGAGTCAAAAAGGAGTAAAAATCTTTAGTTGAGTTAAAGTCTTGGGTAGATGGTTTGCAGAAAAGGTCGCGGTTTAGAAAAGACTTTCAAGTAGCTGGTCTACAGTAAAAAAAATTGTGGCTGAGAAAATACTTTTTAGTTGGTCTACAGTCAAAGCTGTGATTGAGAAAAGCTTTGTAAATAGTTGGTACACAGTAAAAATCAGTGGTTGAGAAAAAACTTCGATCGTCATCAAAGATTCACTGCCCATCCCATAGATGTTGGATAAAATTCGTTTGTATTAACCGACCTGTGTTTCTTTCAGCACGCATTTAAGGAAAACACTATGTAGCCACGTCTTCTCTTGTGTTTGAACGACTCTTATCCAACAACAGAAGGGATGGTCAGTGAATCTTTGATGACGATCAATGTTTTGTAAGTCCGAAGTTGTTTATAAAATCAAATAATTTAGTTTTGCACGAATATATTTGTATGTAGTCGTTTATATCGAGAAAGCATTTAGGGTTTTAAAGTAAGATATTTTGAAAAGATCCGGGTTTAGAGAATTCTAAAAAGAATAATTGTAAAACACATTTGATAGGAAAATCCAAATGTAGGGTAACATTTTATTTTTAAAAACTATTATTGAATGTAAAAAAACATTGGTTTGTACAAAGTTAAGAAATTTTATGATATGTCGAGATAAGATTATTTTTAACTTCCTGAGATAGTTCTATAAAAAAAATTGAAACATTTCTCATCTGGTATATTCGTATAAAAGAATCTAATATCTAAACAGAGGTTCCCAACCGATTTTGAACCACGCCCCACTTTGGTATTTCTAAAATTCTTGCGCCCCCCTGTAATATTTAATTCTTACATATTCAAAATTTTACTGCACTTCACGTGAAGGAAGATTAAAAGCCATTAACTTGGTCTCTAAACAAGCCCCCAAAGACCATGGCGTCCATGAAAGAGAAAAATTTAAAAAAAAAAGACAGTTATAATGTTATATATAATTTCAAAACATATAATAGAGAACAGAAAGGCAGAAATATAAAATATTTGAATGAAAGGTTTTCTAATATACTTTCATCGTTTTAATCATGAAATAATAATAGAAAATGAAATTTGAACTCACGTTGGTATAGTAAACCGAATGGTGCACATCATACAAATGCCCAACCAAAATATTACCATACCCCACCGGTGGGTCATGCACCCCACGTTAGAATCATTGATCTAAACTAACCATGGCTTTATTTTTATTTTTATATTTTCACTTTCATGACGAGATCGCGAAAATTTTTAAGGTTGATTTTTAACTTTGGCTAAATTCTGAGGAACACTTTCTCTACAAGAGATAATAATTCACAATGGAATGTTGCGTTACTATTTTTAGCTTTATGCATCTATGGATGATATTCTATTAAACTTAACCCTGATTCGTTTTTATTTTTTTTAAATATTTTTGATTGATTGGTTTAATTTTTTGTGTCTGATTATTGACATTGTGTCCTTCAATATTTTCGTAAATATTAATTTTCGTTTAACTAAGGCACTTTTTTGTTTTCGTTATAATCATTATCATCCATAATCCGTTTTTATCTGAAAGAGTGACAGACAGATTCTTATCCGTAGTTCATATTTTTAGTGGATTTACATGTCTTCTTGTCAATGATGTTTCATTTTCTGTTACCTTTAAAGTGATGGTTGTAGTCTCGTGTAAAGCTCTTGTCGAAATCACACATGTGTGTGTCTATGACATCGCCATTTTTTATTATGGTCACAAATTTCAGCCTTAAACTGAAGACTTCTCATTCAGTAGGGAAAGGTTTTACACTTGATAGGTTGTTGAAGAGATCAAGACTTCATAAGTCAGTTCACGTTACTCATGGCACAAATCGATTGGAACTTTTGTCCGGCATTTATTTTGAAGTTTTCGCCATAGACTATCAGATCCGAGTTTGTGAGGATACTTTCCTGTTGTAGTTTAATTTCAATTATTCTCGCTTTTTCTAAAGCTGTCAAATTATATCCCCCGCTAAAGAGCAGGGGTCATAATTTTTTTAACTGAAGTTCATCCACTTGAAAAGCCAAGAGTCACTCGAGATAGAGGATTAATAAATAAGGTGTATGCTATGAACGTAAGAGAAGGAAAAAGGAAGTGAAGATTATGAGGATATGGAGGATATATAGTGATTTAACCTAGACTTGAAGAGGTCAAAATTATTGTGTTCAGGGAAGTATCCACGCGGGAGTGTGTTCAACAATCTAGCCGTGTAGGCGAAGGAAATTTCTGGGGTAGACTATTCTAGTTCCACGTGCCATGTCTAATGGATCTCAGTTATCAGTTATCTCCTGTTAATTCCCCTCTCCAAGTTCTCCCCCGCCTTAACTAGGTATTGAACTCATACTCTTTGGGTCATGTCACCGGATTTAACTAACGCTTTTATCTACTGTGCATGTGTTCTCAAGGATATAACTAACGCCTTTATCCACTTGTAGAAGAGTCTACCCGAGTGAGCGAAATAAAGTGTTCAGTTCGACATTCCATTCACCTGAAGAAGGCTGGAGGGTACAATGACCGAAACGTTGTAATAAATATGGCGACAATGATGTGGACAATAGTCCGAATAATGTAAATAATGTACATAATACCTCATCTCAGAAATATAGACAGATAATGAAGGGCCGAAACGTTTTAATAAATATGGCGACAAAGATGAGGACAATAGTCCGAATAATGTAAATAGTGTACATAATAGCTCATCTCAGAAATATAGACAGATGCTGAAGGGCCGAAAGAAAATTTACCTAGCTTTTAAAATAGATCTTTGTGTCGTACCATATCAAATACTTTCTATTCCTGACCACTGCTGCATCTTGATAGAATCAGTTCTGAGGGATCAACAAATATTGATAAGCCAACTACACACGCACACACAAAAGGATAGTGTCAAGAATAAACCCCGATGATAACTCACTCTGATACATGCACACACACAGAGACACACAAACACACATATATGATTAAGTAAGGATTACGTGATATGTTATGGCGTGGATACATGTCTCTCTCCACCTCAATTTAACTTTTGAAAATGATAGAAATGTGAAACCGATAAAGTTTATGTAAATAAATATTCTTAACGACTCCAGTTGAATGTTCAACTTGGTTTTTATCTGTGTGGTATATATATATATATATATATATAAATATAAAAGTGAACATAGAAGTCAACACTTAGAGGCGACAGTCTGTTTCATGCTATATGCAATCGTCAAGCCACGTGTGCTGTTATTTTTCTCGGCTATTTATATATATACGGGTTAGTGGTGCATTGTGGGTATTCTATTATGGCGGTTATTTACCGGAAGTCGTTTGTTTATCTATTTAGGTCAAATTATATTGCTTGTTTTTATCACTTATTTAACAGTTTTGTTTTGGTTTGGGAATTTAATTAAAACTATTTGGGGTTGATTGTTGTAGTTCATTCTAAGTATTATTTTGGCGGGAACAGTTTTTAATTGATTATCTTTATTTGGGATTGGTTTGTTTATTTATTTACTTGGATGAATTTAGGTTAATTTATTTTACTTGTATATTTTCTCTTTTCGGTTTTCGATTTTTAAGTAACATAGTATTTTTTTATGTTTTATTTCTATTTTTTTTTTTTTTTTTTTTTTTTTGCTTATTAGTATATTTATTTGTTTTTATTTTATTTTTTCCGTTTTTAATTTTTTAGGTTACGTAGTAAAAATTTATTTTCATGTCTGCATTTTGAGATGAGTTCGGATCTTTTGTTTAATAATTTATTTTGGTCGGGAAAAGTAATGATAGCTATTTTTTCCTCCGAGCAAAGTTTGCAAGTTTTTGATTGGTTATTGTAGGCTGATGATTTTTTCCTTATCTTCCAGGATATTTTTGGTGTGATGTTCGTTTTGTTTTTAATTTCCCAGATATACTTAGAAAGCATTGTACTGTTTGCATATTTACTATTTGTGAAAGATGTTTTGTGTGTATAATTTCTTTGTTTCCAGGGTCCTTCAGTTACTCCTATGTATACTTTTTCTTCATTATCTGGTGATTTTATCGTGGCTTGGTATATTACGTTGTTTTGTAAACAATTTCCGTTTAAGGGACATTCGTTCTTTATTCTGCAGTTGCACGTGGGTTTAATTTGTTCGTGTGGTTTGTTGATAATTTTCCTATTGTGCTTTTTTATTATTTGTGCCATGCTCTCGGTGCAGCTGTAGCTGATTTTTACAGTGTTTTTGTTGAATATCTTGTGTAAGGTGCTTGATTCTGGGAAGTGTTTGTGTAAGAGTTTGAAGAATATTTTCCCTACGTTTGTTTTTACGTTCTTGCTGTACGGTGGGTTGAACCATATGATATTTCTTCTTCTGTTGGCCTTTTTTGTATTCTGTGGTGAGTATGTGAGTGTTTCTGGGAATCCGCTATCTTTTAGGGCTGTTTCATAGTCTTTCTTAGCTTTGTTAAATAGGGATTCATTGGAGGAATTGTCAGAGAGCCTGCGGTTAATCGATTTTGGTATCTGTTTGATTATAGAAGGTGGATGGTTGGAAGATGTGTGTATGTAGAGTGGTTTGTCATTAGGTTTTCTATATGGTTTATGTGTGCCTTCTCTTAGGTTGAAGGTAACATCTAGAAAATCTACTTCGTTTAGGTTAGTTTTTATATCTATGTCGAATCCGTTATTTTTTAAAATCTTTATTATTGCTTTTCTAGTTTTGTCTGTGTTTTGTTTGTTACAGTTTCTTAAGATTATGAGACCATCGTCCCTGTAGAGTCCTGTGTCATTTCTATCTATTATTTTGCTCAGTTCGTTTAGTAAGTAAATGCCTATGATTTCGCATGTTTCTGCACCGTCAAAGCTTCCCATTGTAGTGTCAAATATCCCATCTCTCTTTATCCATGCTTCTTCATTGTGGAATAATAGTGATTTACGGGAGTGCTTAATGATGTTGATTTCGCTTGGTTGTATTATTACTTGTTCCTGAGCTAAGTTGATGGCCTTATCTAGCATACGTTCTGTTATGGATGGGTAAAATTCTTTTATGTCTAATTGTAAGAATTGGCAGTTTTGTTTGTTATTTATGCTGTGGAACCAGTCAATAGTTGTTTTCGTATTTTTCCACTGTTTTCGTATTTTTCCACTGGTTTACTCCTAATTTCTTCCTAAGTTCAGAATTAATTCTTTCTAGTATTGTTTTACTTATTTTACCTAGTTCACTTTTGGCTGAGTTTATGAGTCTACATGCAGGATTGGTTTTGAAATTTTCTTTATGGTCTTTTAGTGTGATAAAGGCTCCTGCCTTGCTAATACAACTTATTCGGTCATCCAGGTCTAATTTTTGGGCGATTGTTTTAGCTTCCTTATTGATATCGTGTTCTGTTGTTTGGGGTGCCTTTTTGTATGTTTTGGTTATGTTGTTCTTCAGTAATTTATTGTGTGTAGGAGGACTTAGTTTGTATAAATTTCTCGTTTTGTCAGCAGCGATAAATACACTTGCTGAATTGTTTATTTTAGTTATATCTGCTTTTAGTTTTAGAATTGTTTATTTTAGTTATATCTGCTTTTAGTTTTTTTTTGGAAAAAAAAAATTTATATATATATAAAGAAATAATCATACATAGTATCAATCAGCAATATTAATATTGCTGATTGATTCTATGTATGATTATTTCTTTATATATAAAATATATGCTGCCTAATATATATATATATATATATATATATATATATATATATATATTAAGCCTGAAGGTTGCGTTCAAGACTATTGCTGATCAGTATCCACTTTTATATTTATGTACGCTGTATCACTAATACTGGCACTATAATCCATAACTGTAGTATACCTTGTAACTATATATTTTTATCACACACACGCCTTTATCGCTCTCTCTCTCTCTCTCTCTCTATATATATATATATATATATATATATATATATATATATATATATATATCGTCTTCGTCGTCGGTTTTATTTCGTATCCAAGAATTTAATTTCTTATTTCCTGATGTGCTTCCTTTATGATGATCGAGTTGATGACTATGTAAACCAATTCTTGTATGGAAGAACCGATGGCATTGTCTGCATAGTATTAGGTTGGTGCAAAAATAATGTCGTTTTCTCACATATGTTACTATGTGAGAAAACGACGTTATTTTTTTGCACCAACCTAATAATATTGTTAGAGGGCGAGGTAGATTCTGTCTCGCCTTTTCTCTCTTGTCTTTTGACTTTATTCCTTTTCTCTTCTGATGGCTTCCACCTTTTTTGGGGTTACCATGGTGACTGAACATCAACAATTGGTACAGTTTTGTGCATGTCTTTCAAACGATTTAAGCTCAAGTTCTGTTGCTTTCAGTGTTGTTTTCAGTTGGTCTTTGTATCTTCAAAGAAAGCAAACTCGTGGTCTTTTACTTGAAGTGAGCTCACTGAATAAGACTTGATATAGGAACCTTGACTCTTCCATTCTTGCTACATGTCCTGACCACCGAAGACGGTGTTTCAGGATCAGCGATTCGATGCTTTGACTTTGGAATCATTCCAGGACTTTGCTGTTGGTCACAGACTAATTCCATTTGATGTTCATGATTGAACGAAGCTTTTTGCTGGTGAAAGCGTTCCAAATTTTGCATGTCACGACTATATAGAGTCCAGCTTTCGCAAACATATAACAAAGTTGAAATGACAACAGTATTATAGACCATAATTTTTGTTGTTAATTTCAGATCTTTGTTGTCAAAAACGCGTTTGATTATCCTTCCAAAGCTATATACATAAAACATTTGAAACCTAACCTGAACAAAATAAACTACGAAATCTCCACAAATATTCTTAAATGCCTATAATTAATAACAGATGCCATTGGTTTATACCAACGGGTTCCCATACTTAATACTTCTCGTTTTCACTTTCGCGTGTTCATGTGTGACGTCATGAGCTGCGGTGCGATTTTGGCTTCCGCATCTCGTATACGCGAGTTTGTCGTTGCTTTGAAATTTTATTTTATTGTTTCGTCCGTGTATTGTTTGGTATATTGAAATGTAATTGTCATCTTTGATAATGGCTTATGTAAGTCAAAAGCTTAGATAGGATTTAAACATGTATCAATATGGTGATTTCCTTTCGTCTTTCAATGATAATGTTATTAAGCTTATCAGACAATATGAAAGGAACTTACTTAAAATAAATAGACAAAACTTGTCTATATTATTTAATGAAACATGCATCAATGAAAAATTTCTGCCTAAATATACACAATCATATATATATATATATATATATATATATATATATATATATATATATATATATATATATGCTCTCGCTCTCGGCTCTCCCGTCGAATTCGACGTATGAGGGTCAAGCAGATCAGTTCCTAGGAAACCGACAGCCCGACAACAGCACAGGAGATTTGATTATAGTGGTGAAAGTTTATATATATATATGAAAGGCTTTGAACTGTATTTTGCATCCTTGAACGTACACAAGTTTTGAACTTTAAGAAATTCAAAAATAATTCTAGACTGTTGATGTTGGCTGCTTATCCCAATTGTTCTCGTTCACAATCAGAATGCCTGCTGTCTGCGTCAAAGACCAATTGAGTGTGACATTTGAGATCATCTGTCTCCATGGAAACCTTCTTGTACCGGATTTTACACCGTTGGATACGCCAAATTTACCAAAATATTCCAGCAATTTTTTGGTTCCTTTAACAAATTTTCTGATGAATATCTCTCCTGGAAAGTTTCCGTTTTCTTTCCAAATTATTTTACCTGAAGAGAATAATTTTTTTCTAACATTTTTCATTCTTTCTACTTTTGTTTTTAAATTCTCCAAGGTAGGCACAAAAATATTCTAGTACATTCAAAAAATAAAAAAAGAAAAGAATGAAAAAAAAAGGAAGAAAATGCTTTTCCGTTATAAACAAGTGTTTGTTCTCTAAGGATTTTCTAAAAATATCACAGTAGGCAGGTGTGCCTGCAAAGAGTGTTTGATGACAATTATCCCCGTACCTTTTTCAAGAAAGCCGAAAGCACTGCATTTTGTCTTTTCGAAAAACCTTCTCGAACTTTCTTTCCAAATGTTGACTTTTTTTTACATTTCTAAAGATCGAAATGATTGGTCAAAAGGAAGGACAGATCTAAAAACAAACGTGGAGATTAGCGTTACACACTATTAATTGCTTTGAAGTATATAGTTTGATCTGTACTTCTTAAAATACAGATCAGAATATTTCTTGCAATTGTAAGAGGCGACAAAAAGTTAATTGAATATGGCATGGTTTGGGATAATTTCAACTTTACTCTCGTCTACAATAATTTATCATTTTGATTATAGATTTTACGATTTTTCTAAGAAAATATTTCTGATTTCATATAACCATTATATATGTGTCGATGTGTCAAATACATCATTCATTCAACCTTTAAGAATTTTACCTAAATGTTTGTAAAAAAAAAAACTATGAAATTCAACTTCCCATGAAACGAACAGCAGACAGCGTTTAGAAAGGAATATTTTTCTTCATGCTTTATTTTATTTATTTTAGGATTTATTTAAGATTTATTTGTAAGCATTTCATCCGAATGAAGGCGATAAAGTTACTAAAACGCAAGGGAGTGAAAGAAAGTGAGAAAACATTCTTGAGGAGAAAGAACAATAAAAAAAATAATAAAATCATGTTTGAAAAAATCAAAAAATGGCGTTTGGCGTTACATTTACATTTGTGAAGAACATAGTTAAGAGGAAAAGAAGAACCAAAAAAGAATTCCATAGGCAAAAAAGTCGAGAAAAGAAAATATTAAAACAGAACTTACGATTACCTCTAGCTATTTAAACAATAAAATGATGAGACCTAACTGCCAATCAGGTACTACACTGGCGGTTGACTCATCTGAGGAATTCCACGTAAATTGTCATTCTCGTTGCTTTTGTCTTCTTGTGACGTTCTTTGTGACTGTTCTTTGTCTGCAAATAATTATGGGAATTATGCTTCCAGGTAAAGTCTTGATATTTCTCTATATTTTCAAACTCTGCTCGGAAAACTACACATTAAAAGATCTTTGTATTTTCGTTCGCAACAACCATGTTGAAAAAATGTATTTTCTTTCCTGGATTTCAAATGATAAGTCTTCTCATTATTCTTGCTACTTTCAACAATTTTAATATTTACGATTCTACTTTACACAAATGATCTGCCCAAGAGCACAATCCGATTATTTACAGTATTTGTGTGCACCTGCAAAATACTCGATGACCAGAAATTGGCAGCTGATCTCTCCACTGACCGAGTTCTAATAGCACGGTAGAGAAAAAACTGGCTGATCACATTCAATACCTCGAAAACCAAACGAGTGATATTCGACCATCATCCGTCGGAACCAGAACTTCCACCAAACTTTCATGTTCCCGTGAGGAAGCCCAGTGACTTAACTCTTGGGACTTAATCTCAGCTCAGACCTTAAATAGAACGCTAAAGATTGTGGGAAAATGGCAGGTTTCCTGTACCTGACTCCTGTTGCTATCTGGTCAGGAGCTGCTCAGTCTTCACTTTCCACCATGCAGAGTTGGTTCCCTCCAGATTCATTTGATTGTAAATTTCTTTGTTCTATCTTCCTCTTTTGTAAATTCTTGCAAAAGAGCAAGACGAAAATATTTTAATAAAAATACAAATATATTTCACTGAGAGTTATTGAAAATTTCTAAAAAAAAATACATTTTTGATTTTTGAAAAATCATGTTCTGGATAAGTAAAATTCTGATTTTGAACTAATTAACAAATAGCAAATGCCACAAAAAATCAGAATCTTGATCATTGAACATCCATAATATCCCGTATTTTTATAGTTTTTTCAAGTGATCCATTATCGGAAACATCCATTATACTGTGGACATTAATGCGCGCTTGTCGATACATATTGAATGCATATTTTTCAATAACACTGGTTTTAAAAAAATAAAAGTAAAATATGTTTAACTTAAAAAAAATCCCAAAACTTTTACACTTAAAACTTCCATTCTCCAAACAAGCTACACTTTCCATCTTACCTTCTAGATTTCTTTTTTCAAAGTTTGCAGGTGAAATGAAGTGCACATGGATTGTCTCGATACCCGACAGGCATCCCGATATTTCGACATGCCTGTCGGGTTGCAGGTCTCACAAATTTTCGCAGATGTTACCATAGACTACTTTTTTTCGCGCTTGATAAATTCACTACAGACAGAAAAATGCTTGAGCCGGTGTTCTTACAAACTCTGTGACGAGTGCATCCCTCAACGTCGACTTCACCTTGGCAGCGAAAAGTAAACTGGACTGTTGAATTTACGTTCCCCGTATTTATACTGCAATCTATATTGCCAAAATGTTGTAAACATTCTTGAAAGTTATACAAACTTTTCGTAATGGAAAATACATTAGTTTCAAAACATCGATGTCCAGGAAAGTCTGAAAGGAACATTAACCATTTCTTTTGCATTCTACACAAAAGCAATTAGTAAATAACACTAAACATAGAGAAAAAAGTACAAATTTTGTTACACAGTATTATTATTATTATTATTAGTAGTAGTAGTAGTAGTAGTAGTAGTAGTAGTAGTAGTAGTAGTAGTGAGTAAGTGAGCATCACGTGAACAAAATGATGCTTGGGTACAAATATACAAAGTCCAATATACCCCGAATTACACCTTGTCTGTTAAGTGTATACTGCGCACATGCATCATAGCCAAATATGCTTTTATAATGACAGGTATTAATAAAACAGTTCATAACTTTGTAAGTGGGGATGACTTAAATATACCTTCGGGTCGAGTAAACTATTCTTTTTAGACCAGGGTTTCTCAAGCAGGGGAAATCCCCTCCGAGGGATTCAAGTTTTCAAGGGGGCTACTTTTTATTGGTTTAATGTAAAAAAAATTACTCCTAAAAAAAAACAAAAACAAAGCTAATCCATATAAATGCATATGAAATAATATGGAAAAGAACAAAGATTTTCAATAATACATATTATTTGGAATGCACCTTTTGAGTCGGACTAGCTTGGAAATGTTGCGGGCGGGTGCATGATATTCTGACATATGATGAAATGGAAGCAAAATCGCCTTGATTGCCGCATATACTTCAGATTTTAAAGAAATCTTGAATCTTTGTAACAATGTTCTACCTCTACTCCCGCTCGTGAACAGAGATAAAAAGTGCGTCACACAATTAAAAGACATGTTCATGTATTACATGTCCAAGTAAAGCATCTAACAACCAAATCTCCGGTAAGGACTCATGTTATCTGAATTCACCAAAACAAAGCAAATATATGTTAGCACCTCCACTTAAGATCGGAAGTCACGAGAGACATGCTTGGTGTAAGAACAGGACATTCACCATCATCATCATCCTTATTGTTATCATCATCAACATCATCATAATTTATAATTTATTAATTACGTATAAGTCGGCATTGCTGACAAGGAGCAGTACGTGTTTTTATTCTTGGTCTGTATGCACGGCGCTCCATATTTAAACGACTTTGTGTCACATTCTGCCACTGTGAGCAGGTGATTAAATGCCGAATATTGCTCTCCGGTCGTCTAAGATCAGTGTAGTAACTGTGCGTACTGCAGGAGTATCTGTAGGTTTTACCTAATTTAGTATTCACAAGACAATTATCCGATGCTGTTCGCGTTGCCAAGTGCACTAGATATGTAAATCCCTGCTTACTGCCTGGATGGACGCTCGAATCATATTTAGAGTCCATTTTTTTTAATATTATACCTTTTTTTAACTTTAGACCGGATAGAAAAAAAAGAAGCGGATAAAAAAGTTCCATTGTTCATTAATATAGAGGATTATAAAATATCTATCTTGGGTACCTCGACTTTATGAATTGAAATACATTACGAGATTGGCAGATATGTCTAATAATTTTACAGTTGACATTGTTAGATATAACTATTAGTTCTATGATAAAAGTTATTTATCTAGCAATTCTTACTTGTGAAACTGTCTTCCAGTCTCTTAATTACTGTTCTTTTATTGACCTCTCGCCTTAATAATATTTTTTTTTCTCAGATTATTTCACTCGGTAAACCCTTGTGTATTAACGGATTTATCGTTTGGCGCGGGGTGAAATGATTTTAAAAATGATTTTTAGTTTTAATTCTCCATTTCGATTTAAATGAGAAACCAGCTGGATCTTCTAATCTTACACGCAATATAATTCAGAATGGCGCAGATTATGATCGATGTTATTAAGACGGCTTGTTTCACTGGTATTATTTAGTTGTGAATATTTTCTAAACTCGGTAATTTTCGTAAGGAAAGATTTGTTTATTAAATATTTCTCACTGTCAAGCGCTCAGGAAATGTTTCATAAAGATTAACTTCGATAATCGTTGTACATAATATGCAAATCAAAATGAGACGAGCATACATACATATATATATATATATATATATATATATATATATATATATATATATATATATATATATATATATATGTTTATATATATATATATATATGTGTGTGTGTTGATATATATGTATATATATATATATATATATATATTTAAATCTGTTCTAGAAGTAATATAGTAGGGGCAAGGTCAGTGGCTTATATATATATATATATATATATATATGATAACAAGCCACTGACCTTGCCCCTACTATATTACTTCCAGCATCCATATTACATATATATATATATATATATATATATATATATATATATATATATAGATAGATAGATAGATAGATAGATAGATAGATAGATAGATGTTAATATAAATATAAAAGTGAACATTGAAGTCAACACTTAGAGGGGACAGGCTGTTTCATGCTTGGCGCAATCGTGGCCTGACGATTGCGCCTAGCATGAAACAGACTGTCGCCTCTAAATGTTGACTTCAATGTTCACTTTTATATTTACACACGCTCTATCTCTGATATTGAGCACTTTATCCCCTAAATATTCTATACCTTAAGAGTATATATATCTTTGTACAATTTAATTTAAACAACTTTCTTTCGCTATACGCCCAGTTTTAGACCCACTAGAGTGACAGATTTCTATTTTTTCCTCTGATTAGACTATTTACAGTGGTGTGCGGTAATGTGAATCTATTTTCGGGGTGTATGATGAAATTTATTTGACCTTGAAAAATATTGCGTCATCCGTAATTGCATCAGATTTTCATCACGTCCGGACACTATTGTCCCGACTGTCGATTAGTTGTCCTACGGTCATTTTCTGTGATGGACGTTACTCCAAGAAAGCGTACGGAAATTTGTAACGCTGCATGTACACACTGGCAAGCGTAATCAAAGTAATATAGACCGGTTCGGAAACTGTCCTGATTTAAATCGAATCGAGAATCTTTGGCCAATCTACAAGGAACGACTTTGTGGAATGGACATACGAAGGACTAACATGTGAACTGGCTCATGTTTCAATGGAAAAATACGAAAAAAGTAAATAATAATGGAATTATTCGTTTTGTTTCAATTAATTTGCACAAGGATGTACGTAATATGTAGGTTGAAATGAGACGAGCAAAAATTCCGTAAGGTTATCTTGCTAACCATCTCTCTGTCATGGTTCCTCTTTTGGTGGTATGCAATCTTACTTGAATCGTGAGTCTTAGTTCTTTGCTAATGTAGATGTGTGTGAATATGTGCTTTATTTTCCTGCCTGTGTTCTGTCTACTTGCAGAGATGTGTAGCAACCGTTACCCGCCTCTGTATTAGTGAACACATCATGTATGTGTAAGACCAACTCGTATCGTGTCGGGTGCGAGTGTGACTTTCGGGAAGGGTGTAAATTTTAAGTCGGTAGCACAGGGTAAGAGTGACGGCTTTCGCGGAACGTGGGTTGTGTCGGGGCTAATGGCGGCGACGGAACCGTAGAGGCGGTAAGGCGTAAAAATCTAGAAGAGTGCGGTTCGTGAGGAGCGGGTAGGTAAGAAAGGCGGACGTTGGGAAGGAAGGGAAGAGAACATTGGATATATTTCAACGAAAGAGAGACAGAAAAAGAGAGAAAGAAAGAGTAGTCAAAATAAAAGAGAAATAGACAAATCATGTTGGAGATAGCGAGGGCGTATAAAGAAACGGGTGTGAATATGGAGAGTAATGTGGGAGAGGAGAGTAAGGGTTTACCGATGACAAATGCCTCTCTCTTGCAGTCAATGCCCGTATGAAGCCTTGGAAGTGTACGACTCTCTGGAGCCGAGTACAGTGAGAAGCAAAGACATGCTTTGAAAATATTTTTCTCTCTCTTTCTTTTTCGTTCGCTCACATTTTTTTCGTGCTTCGAGTAGGGCACGAGGGCTTCTTTTATTCAACATTTATTGCTTCTTGTAGGTTTGCCGACTAACAAAGAGGTCACTCTTCAACACACAAGCAACGAAAGTAGACGCACAGACGTTTCGATAATAAAAAAAAAAAAGATACAGACACGTGCGCGGTATACATACACAAAATATTTTAAAAGACATACAGAAACACAAACTTAAATGATATATTTGAAAGGTAAATTTACACACATGTCAATACAGTAACCTATTGTATTGATACAATGGTACACACATCTATATATACACACTTAACATCCAATACGCGTTTAACAATTACTGGGTGATGCAAGATTGTTACCTTGTGTCAATCTAAGCAATGATTATACATTTTTATATCATGTCCCTTCGGGACGTAGATAATCATGCCCTCCACAGATTCCGTTTCATTATTATTTGCGAATTATCATGATATCTTGTTGGGAGGGGGATAGTGGAGTGATTTCTCGTCAGAGTCGACTTCTCCTAGACTGGGTGCTAGCTTTGGCTAGAGATCCCAATCTACCCTGCTATTTAAACCGAGAAGCGTGAATTTGGAGCCGTTCCGCAGATTCCAGTCTCCGCATGCTATGAAATCACAAACGACATGGAATTACTTACGTCTTCGATACAACAGCATAAAATAAAAACACAAAAAATATATAAAAACGATTCCCAGGAAAATGTCTAATTCATTAGTTGAAAGCATTTGGGATACTAATCACCACAGCTTCTATACAATCTTAGTCCTAAAACTGAATAAAAACTTAAATGAGGATTGCTACTCAAAAATAGTACAGACACAGACATATATATATATATATATATATATATATATATATATATATATATATATATATATATATATATATATATATATAAACGTATATCAATCTAACATATTTCAGTTTTATTAAAGCTTCATCAGATAAAGCTTTAATAAATGCGAAATATGTCTTATTTTATCATCACGTCGGATTCCGATCCATATTTGATCTGCATTTGATCTTTTACTGATATATATATATATATATATATATATATATATATATATATATATATATATATATAGGGTGACCCCAAAAAATGGGAACTTTCTAACAATCCGATAAAACCAAGAGTATGGAAGAAAAATATTTTATTTATAGTAATTGAAACCTTAAAACATACCTTTTAAGAAACAATGATGGAATTTTCATTTTTTTTAAATTACGTCCTGTAGATGGCGTCCTCCTGTACGAATGCATTCTTGAAATCTGCTGTTGAGATTCTTCATTGACTACTGCAACATCTCAGCTGGGATACTGTGAATTTCATCTTGAATTCTAAATGACGAAATGTTTACTTGCTCTAGGTCACTGTCTTGCAGTGTTGCCACTTGCTCATGTCTGGCAATACGCACTTCAAAAATTCACGTTTTTGGGAATCACCCTATATATATATAATCATTTATTCGAAAATTATGACATAAAAATGTTATAAAACCACTACAAAAATAGCAATTTTGTTTCAAAGTTTCGGGTGTCTTATCAAGTAGTGATGTTCAACACCATCACAGAGAGAGAGATTGTTGCTAATTCACCAATACAAATCCTAAGAGCCACTCAAGCTATAGGTTTAATGATTGAGAGTGTAAAGTTTGGGTGAATTAAGAACCTGGACTTAAAGATTCCAAGATTTTAGTTGTCAGGGAATTATTTTTATTGACATATTCACGACGTTTCGGCCGTTGTATGCTCCGGCCTTCATCAGGTGATTGGAATTTCGAACTGAACCCTTTATTTCGTCTACCGGAGTAGATTGTTCTAGTTCCAAGTGCAATGCCTCTTGCGGATGTCTCAATAATCTCCCTCTCCACGTTTTTGTTCCTTACTGCAGTAGTTAGGTATTGAAACCAAAACTCTTTGGGTCAAGTCACTGGATCCAACCAACGCTTTTATCCACTGGGCCATGTGTCCTTTGAGCGTACTACCATCGGAACGCCATGAATATGGCAATATAGACGAGAACAACACTCAGAACAATGTAAATAATGTAAATAATCTATTGTGAGCCGAATAAGATATTCAGCAGTTATCTATCTATCTATCTATCTATCTGTTGTTTGTCAGGAGAGATATTCAGTAGTTTTCTATCTATCTATCTATCTATCTATCTATCTATCTATCTATTTATTTGTCAGGAGAGATATTCAGGTGTTTTCTATCTATCTATCTATCTATCTATCTATCTATCTATTGTTTGTCAGGAGAGATATTCAGTAGTTTTCTATCTATCTATCTATCTATTTGTCAGGAGAGATATTCAGGAGTTTTCTATCTTTCTATCTATCTATCTATCTATCTATTTATTGTTTGTCAGGAGAGATATTCAGTAGTTTTCTATCTTTCTATTTATCTGTCTGTTTATTGTGTGTCAGGGAGATATTCAGCAGTTATCTATCTATGTATCAACCTATCTATTGTGAGTCGGGAGAGATACTCAGCAGTTATCTATCTATCTATCTATCTATCTATCTATCTATTAGGTTGGTGCAAAAATGATGACGTAATAATGTCGCTTTTTGACGTTAAAAATACGTCAAAAAACGACATTATTACGTGAACATTTTTGCACCAACCTAATATCTATTTATCTATCTATCTATCTATTGTGAGTCTGGTTGTTGGGCGGTGAGGGGTGTTATTCACGCATCAGGAAGGACATATGAGTGCAAAATTTCTAAACACTCTCGCATATGGACAAATACAGGAAATTATACATGTCCGACGCCTATCCTACTAAATATGATATTTTGATACTCATGTGTATGAATAAGCAGCTGTAAGTGTGTCCACGCGCGACGATAAGAGACTGGGTTGGGGATATGGGTGAGTGGGTCAGGTTTTCTGAAGAACAGCATTTACTTGAAAGCGGATTGTCAACACCTAATGCGCATGTACGTAGCAAAAGTAATCACATCTTTACACATTTCCATCAGTTGAGATCACAACTCTCGTGTTACACGGCAAAAAATTCGACATATGCGTTAAAAGCGATAAATAGAGTTAAATATTCATAGAACCATGCATTCATATATGCGTGTACGTGTGAATGTAATTCCGAGAAGTATCTTTTAATCAAATAGTGATTATTTGGTGAGCTTAATCTACTGCTAGGAAAGTTGGTTCTCTGTGTCTCGCCAGGTTTTTCACGCCTGAGTTCATCCTTCAAATCTACAATTCTACCATTCGTTCAAGCATGGAATACTGCTGCCATATATGGTCTAGTGCCCCCGCTGTTCATCTCCAGGTCCTCGACAATATCCAGAGACGGATATGCAATGTGATAGGTCCTAATCTGGCATCTCGACTGCAGTCACTTTCTCACAGACGTACTGGGGCTTCCCTCTGTCTTTTCTATAAATATTTTCACTGGTACCCCAACTGCATGAATTTAAACGTGCTACTGGGTTGGCATCTCGGTCCCACCCTTTCACTGTCGAAACAGTTAAATGTAACCTCCTCTTCTCCTCCAACAACTTCTTCTCTCGCACTTCCCGGCAGTGGAACTCCCTCTTACTTGCTTCCTTGATAGCTATAAACTTTAAATATTCAAATGTAATGCCAATCGACATCTTCTGATAACTTGATCCTGACCCCCATCCTTCTCTATATCCTTTCCTCAAACACCCCCTCTTTACTCTTGCTCTCACTCTCTGTAACCCCTTGCATGCTAATGGCACTCCCGCCTTGCTTGGGGTGAAATGCTTTCAAAAAATCTTTATACAGTTAATCCACCACAGCCGCCGATAGCTTTGACAACATTTCAACGTTTATTTGCATCATCGTCAGAATTTTATGAATGGAAATAAGTTTTATATATGCATACATAATAGCCGGCAACTCTCATTTTCCGAGCACAACTGCCTACTAGGGATGGATAGTAAATTCCTGTGTGTTTGTTCAACGTGGTTTTTACTGCAACTATGCTGACCATACTTACAGTTCCTTGAAGAGAGGGCATAATCTATCTTGATCAGTTTGAACAACGCCAGTACGCTGAAACGCTCGGTCACAATGACTTGTGACTTCCTGCAAGTATAATCATCCACGGCTTCAAAATAGTTCTGTTTACCTAATTTCACTCACAAGGCTTGCATCAATCCGTGGTAAGTTTTTTTTTTTTTTTAACTGAGCCGCACGCTGGGATCGCTTCCCAAGACCATTATAAGTCAGAAAAATTGGCCATGATGAGATGCGAACCAGAGTTTTCATGGTTAGAAAGCGAACGTTATAACAATTCAGGCACACGCTCATATATATATATATATATATATATATATATATATATATATATATATATATATATATATATATATATATATATATATATATCAGTGATAGAAATTATTAGAAGGATTTGAGATAATCATAATTAAGTAAGCTATTCCTCAACAGAATGCAGAAAGCACTGGATGGCCGTTTCGTCCGATATTTGTGACTCAACAGCAGTGCACATACACTACCGAGAATTGAAACCCGGACCGTCACGATTCGACGCAGACGTCATAGCAATTGTATCCTTGCTGATGAAGAGGTAACGAATTAGACGCGATATAACACTGTTAGATCGCATATTCCGAGGTGGAACGCATCCGATTTTCCCCTAGCCATAGGACTGTGCCCCGACGAGTCTCGACTACTATCCCCAAGCCGCTCCAACTAGAGCATCAGAAGCCACAATGTTTTCCAAACGACCCTCCGCAGAGTTGTCCTTATCTTAGACCAGTTGCCATCCAAGGATATAGAACCCAGTCTGTCCTGCTATTTATTTATATATATATATATATATATATATATATATATAGTGCTGTTCGATAAAAGTGACTCACTTGATTTTTTTACTTAAAAATTTTTTCGTCTGTTGTTTTTGGGTGCAAACTAATTTTGAATTTTACTAATATAAAGGCCCCTTACCGACCACCTAGCAAAAAATTTACTCACCCTAAGGTATTCTATTGATAATTATAATTTTGTATATAAATGAGATTTAGGGAAAAACTCTGTCCAAAAAAAGTGACTCACTTATTTCTTGCAACTAGTAATCAATAGAAACATAACCGAACAGCTTTAAATAAAGAATAATAGAGGTATAATTTATTTATAATAGGTAATATAGTTCGAAATATTTACTAATCTATAGGTCCTCCTTTATTTTGAATAACCTTTTCAACCCTTTTTGGCATTGACTTCATTAGGTTCTGGCAAATCTCATCTCCAAGCATTGAATTCCATTCAGATATGAAATTCACAATCAAATCCTCTTTGTTGCCCAACTGCTTTCTCGAGCGCCTGTACTTTATAATGCTCCATAAGTTTTCTATGGGGTTTAGGTCAGGAGATTGTGGCGACCATGTCATAACACTCACCTGCTTCTCATTAAAGTATTCCTTCATCAATTTTGATTTGTGACAGGGAGCATTATCCTGCATAAAAATGAGCTTGGCAGGATCGATTTGCATCCTTTCAGCAGAAGGGAACAGACAAGACTCTAAAATTCTCTTGTACTGCTCGCTTCCTGAGGGTGTTTTCAATAGGTTTTAAGAAACCAGTTCCATGAAATGAAAAGCATACCCAGAACATTAAACTGAACGGATGCTTGACAGTACTTACTGCTAAATTCAAAGAGATTTCAAAGCTTCTTCGTATTTTAGATCGCTTATCCTTTGAATTTAGCTCAACTTTCGTTTCATCTTAGACAAAAATATATTTTTAATAAAAAAATCAGGTGAGTCACTTTTATCGAACAGCACTGTATATATAGTGGATGGCTACTCGTTTCCGAGACACTCGTCTGTCGGGGTGTAGGAAGAAAACACCAGTTGTGGACACCGCTCAGCCAACAGGGTTCAACTGTGGTTTATACTGAAGCTATGCAACTATGCTGGACACACATAAGTTACAGTTTTGAGGAGAGATCGCATAATCGGGTGTAATCAATTTTTTTTTTTTTTTTTTTTTTTGAACAAGGCCAAGACGCTCGAACCCTCATTCACGATGATTTATGACTTAGTGCTAACACATATACATACATACATGAATACATACATATATACATACAGAAAGACATGGTGGTAGCCGTGAACGAATGACCACTTCTAATATTCATAACTTCCAAGCGAATATTTTAAGGGGGTTCTCTTAGTCTTTGACAACGTCTTAATTGGCTCACAAGAACCACAACCTGGATGTTTATGACGTTGAGTGGGCCTACAAATGTTGCACGAAATGTCTTGCTGATTGCGGCAGGAGGTCTATGTCTACTTTTATCGCTGAGGAATGCTACCCTCCAGAAACAGATTCATGACCAAGTAAAAACATCTCGAAGACCTATAACTCCCAAAGGATTATTTCAGAAAGATTTACATGTCGTTGCCAACGTCTTAAATGGCTCATAAGAATCATAAGTGATTTGCAAGCCATTCGACATTGAATACAGGCGAGTTTGTTGACAGCTGCCTGATGATTTAGATGTTTAGTTTTATGGAGTCGATTGAGTCGACTTGCTGACCTACAGACTTTGTCACAAACGCTGCACGAAAAGTTTTGCTGGCTAACGTATTGGGAAATGGCTGTGTTTCCATGTCTACGTTTATGACCGAGGAGACCTGTCCACGAGAAGCAGCCACAACCACATTCATCACACGAACGAAATTCCTTTGTGCTCCTCTCGAGAGGAGGGTTGACGTCTTCCATATATCTACTAGTTCGTTTCAGCTCGGCGTGAACAAATCTGTTGTTCTCAAATTATTCAACACGTCCAGCAATCAGGTTTCGCCTGTTCATAAGATGTTCTTAGGTGTTAATATGATCCCCTTTAATTGTGTCAATAAGCTTTTCCTTGAATCTTTTGCGTAAACTTTTGAATTGAGGACGTTTTGCCCGAGCTCTCCATACAGCACCTGTTTCTGGTTACGGGCGTCATCTCTAATCTGCTCAGGCCATCTAAGTTGGTGCTTCACCATCAATGCCCGGTATTTTAGCCAATTAGCGCGCTCTCGTTTCCAGCGCATGTTATCTAGGCACATGTTATTTAGTATAGCACGCAGGTATTACAACAATAACATCAGATCCGTCCAGGAATTTGTTTACCTGTGCAGTAACACACAGTCAACAGAGAAATACATCAAAATCCGCAAAGGCAAGGCCTGGAGTGTCCTTGATGGTCTAAGCACCCTCTAGAAGTCCTCCCTCTGACAATTTTAAGAGGGACTTCTTTAAGGCCAAGGTAGAATCTGTCTTGCTCTACGGCCCAACAACATGGACACTGACGAAACACCAAGAATCATCACTTGACGGAACATACACAAGGCTGTCACGAGTTGCATTGGACATCAGTTGGAAGAAAGGCCCAATAAAGGAACGTCTGTATGGACATCTTCCTCCTATCTCAGTTTCGCTAAGAGAGAGAAAGCTTCGGCTAGCTGGTCTCGCCTGAAAAATTAATTCAGAACTTGTGATTAACACCCTCCCATGGAGCACATTGCGCGGCAAAAGATCGGTTTGAAGACCTCATCACACTTATATCAACAAACTTGTAGATGACTCTGGATGCCATGGGGAGGACCTGCCGACAGTGATGTCTGACAGAAATGGTTTGAAGGAACGAGTCAGGAGAATCCGAGAATTCTCGACCTGATGATAATGATGATGATCGCCCCAAGTGGAAACGCTGGTGGAAACGTTCGAGACGTTGTCTTATGTCAGCGGTAGGTTGTCAAAGTCATCTTACATCTCCATATGGCATCGTTGTTAGTACACACGCTTGCTAGACTTCTAGTTTACCTGCTATGTTGATGTCTCACTGCGAAACAAAGTTACGATACGAGTTTCCTAAACACAGAACGGGCCTTAGAAAGTCTATATCTGACCTCTTCAAGGTCATTATATCTAGATAGTGTGCTACCGACGTAGACAAGCGCATCTAACAACTTCTACCTTGACGTTAGATCGATGGTGAAATACATGACCTGCCTGGCGCTGGCTGTATCATAATGACGATCTTTTACAAGTAATGCGAACTCGTCACCTACATCAGTGTAGCAGTCCATCGGAAGCGGCATTTCCGCCTCCCCACCCTTGTGCGCTAAAAAAATCGCAGTCATGAAGAAGATCACAGTCGAGCGTCAAAAATGTTTCCGTTACTGCAGTGAACCGACAGATGTTAAACAACTTCCTGGTGTACGATAAGAGATACAGGTATCGCCATCGCAATGAGCAAATGCCTGCAAGATTACAATGGCAAAGAAGATGTCGAATGGAGTCGGAACTAGGAGATCACCGGACCCAACACGAGACCCAACAGAAGTGGCTTCTAGTAGTAGTAGTAATTCGCCGTTGACACAAACTGAAGCCATTATGTAATCACGTAAAGATCTGATGAGCCTTGTGCATTTTTTCAGGACACCCTAATTTAAGAAGGATACTCCAAAGTTTTTTCCTATGCACCGTATCAAATGTCTTGGTGAGATCGATGAAGCACTGAAAGATATCAAACAGCTGCTCTCTTCACTTCTCGGGCCGTAATGATCATATCCATTGTACCTCGATTAGACCGAAAGCTACATTGTGATTCTGGCGGAATGTTTGTTGCAACATGGCCCAACATTCACTTCAGAAGTATCCTTACATAGGTTCTGTCAACAATCGAAAACATTGAGATCCCACAGTAGTTATCACAAATATCTTTGGGGGTCCTTCTTGTATAAAGAAACGGGAAATGGCATGCCTCTACTATTGTGGAGTTACGCCTCTCATCCCCAAGATCATCTCATCGTCTTGCTGCATTATTTCAGTCCTTTTTATAAAGATTTTCTACTTCTTTCAAAACAGCTATTATTCTGAGTTTTTATTATAACGAAATTCCTTGCATCTTAACTTTCGGCTTTCCGCATCTTAATGTTATATTCTATGACCCCCCCCCAATATTTTGTTATTGTTTTATTGCTTTTTATTTTCACATGATTTCACAACAAATCAATAAAAACAAAACATATCACATTGGCTTTATTTAAGTGACTGATCAACACATATTGGTGAAATATTCAACTCATTTGGACATTTTAGGGCGATTCTTTTCATTATAAACTTCATTTTAACTGTTGTTTTGCTTTTTTTAATCGAGTCGAATCCATTACCTTCACTTACGTACTAATACCCTTGGGAAAGGTATGAATCGTCTTTTTCTCTCCCCGCCCACCCTGCTAAATGGGTAAAATAGCAAGACAGACCGGATTCTATAGACCATCCAAGGCAACTGGTCTACCGTAGAAAGAAATGGCAACTTACTGCCGGAAAAAAAAATCTGCTTCGTCAGTCATGAATTGAAAGATACATGATCGCCTAAGCGTGTATCATGCATGGCACATAACTGACTATTCTTCTCGCTGGAATTTGTACTAAAGGAGCGTCATCAAACCAAATTTCATCATTTCATTCTTTACGAACTTCGATCTTTCATGATTGATGATTTAATTCTAGGCTCTCAATAGGTTACTGAATTGTTATGATAATTTAAGACCTTTTTTGACGTATTCTATGCTGTAGTTTTGTTTGCTAAGTCATGCTTTTAAGTTGTTAAGTTTTTGACATAAAGTATTTATCTTATTGCTTTCCACTCATTGTCTTGGTCTATTTTCTTGCCTTTTCCGTTTTTAAGCCAATCCGTTCTTTCATAATGTACTGAAAAAAACAAAATCAAAAATTACATGAATTCAAGACAAAAGTGTTTTTCATTAAAACTATTCATTTATGATAAATCCCAAGTGAAAAGGTTAAAAGAGATTTGTTTCCGCCATTATTCTCCTAAATCCTTTTTATGGGTGGATTAAATGTTCTGCTTTCTGGTTAAAGTGACTACAATTAATCTCTGTACTGTTAATTGAATACGATTTGGGGGCCCACAATATTAGCTATATTATTTATATTTCCAGAAAATTCTTTCAAAAACTTGGCACAAATAATGCCCTCTTGAAGAATAAAAGTGTGAAAATTTTTTTTTTTTTTTCTGGCCGTTTATTGCTTATTCAACGAAAAATATACGCTGATCTTTTTTACGACCAATGTGTTCTTCGACCTTCCTAAAGAGTATGTTATACCCCGTAATTTTTAGATGTCACTCAGAATATGACATTTAACCCGCAAATCCGAGCAAGGAAATAGCGTTGGGCGTGTGGAAAGTTCGGATTTATGAAATGAATATTGCTTGAAAGAACTCTTATGACTTCTCAATCAAATGCAAAAGGATGCGATACCCATCTGTGGAAAGCCGAAGAATATATCGGCCTAAATCTTGTCGCACGACAAAGGCGAGCCTATTAAATCGAATAACTGGTAGAATGATGAAAATGTCAACATTTCAAAAACATTTTGATAGTATAACGGGAAAAGATATTTGATGAAGGTAAATACATTATTAAAAATGGTGAGAATTCGTTGAAAGACAATAAACATTTTTGTTTAGTTTCGAATATGAGTTTGTCAACTTAAGAAGTAGTTGTGCAATTTTGTCAGTGATTTATTCCTTCTGATTGTCAGCCATGTCAGGTTAGCGTTGGATCCATTGTCTATCGAATTTTTATTTGGAAATTCTATGATTTGCAAATTACATTGTTGACCTGATTTTTGGAACTTCGAGACCCCCCCAAAAAAATTCTACAGAATCGTCAAGCAACACTTAAGATTAAAATATTTCAACCAACCAGATTTTGCTCAGGGATTTTGAGTTCAACCTCTCGCTTCTTTTTCTGTCTGCTTGTCTGTCTCTATAAATATTTCTTTCTGTGAGTGTGTGATAAAGAATATGAATTGGAAATACTTCAGTTACGTGTGCATAAGTCGATACTGTTTATAGACTAATCAAGATATCCTTAATTAATTATGTGTATATTGATCAAGCTAAATTTTGTAAGTAAAACAGAATAATATTATACTATATTTCATGAAACTCATACAAATATTTAATAAGGTCTATAAAAATAAATGATAGTATACTAGAGTATACTAATTTTCGATACCTAACGTTTAAAATGATTTTTGAAAATGAGAAAGCATACTTGAAACTTTCTCCTTTACCTTTGATTGAAAGCTAAATGATTAAATTTACTGTTTCCAGTAAGCGAAATACTCTGCTGTATTTCAAATAGAAATTATATTGATCGGAATCTCAACTTTTTGTTCGCTTTCAACCATTTTTGATACAATTTGACACATTTGTAAACAAAGGTAATTATCGGTTTTAATATCTGCTAAAAATAAAATATACTTTTCTGGAACTTTTTTAAGAAATATTAGCTGATTTAAAGTACAATTAATCTGATTTAAAATAAATATTATTTACTTTAAGTTGAAAATAACAGAAAAATTGATTTTTAAAAAAAAGAGTAGCGCGATTAAATACATTTCAGCAACTTGTAAATCACTTGATTTACGAGGTGTTGACCCATTTATTAATGTTCTACGGAGAACTTATTTATTAAAGAATAATTAAAGAAAAATGATTGGTGAACTTTATATATATATATATATATATATATATATATATATATATATATATATATATATATATATATATATATGTATGTATGTATATAAACATATATTATTTAAAAATTATTGATATATATATATATATATATAATCAAATTTATATAAATAATCAAATTTCTGTTATTCCTTTTATTGCGAGTACTTTCGACATAGCACAATGTCATCATCAAGATATTGTTTATTGCAAGATAAGTATTGTAGTGTTCATTACTGCCAAAGATAAAATTGTTGTGTTCATCTGCATTTCCCAACTCCCGTCGATAGTGGAAATAATCGATTTTTTCATGCTTGTTTTCATGTAGTTTGCGGCCATTTTGTACTGGCCAGAGTGAGAGACAATAGTTGGCTGCCACGAATAGGCAGGAAGATTCTATTGGCCAGCTTGAGAGCCAACAGCTGACTGACACGAATGTTAATTAGCACGCAAAAAAAAATCGATAGCTGCATTTGTCACAAGTGGGAAAAATTTAAATCTGCATGGGACTTTACTCCAATTGTCTCATTCGCTTGCTTAAACTCAACGTTGATTCTGATTCCGCAAAACTGGGTTGGGTGTGAAAAGTATTTGTTGATAACATTCTTTTTTCATTCCGTTTTTCCAGTTACGAGACCTTTTTTACAGCTGATCGTTTTGTGTTCATTTTGTTTAGTTCTTTTTTCGTAACAGATTTAATGTTTAGTATAGAGCATAGAAAAAAATTCGCAGTGTGAGATAGGTAAGAAGTAAGGCATGTAGCAACATCAGCACGGCAAAGGACACTCCTTTAAAGGCAAGGAAGGGCAAAAATATTTTAAGTCAAGTGATAGCGATTGCTGTATGAGTCATAGGATTTTTGAATCAAGCACGGGCAACGCCGGGCCATGCTGCTAGTATATATATATATATATATATATATATATATATGTATGTATGTATGAGAAAGTTCTTCTGCGTGAAGATTTCTCATTGCCAGTTCAAGGAAGACATTTGTGCCACTAACACATAAAAAAACATGTTTGACATCGGAAAACATGAGAAAAATTAATTCCTTTTAATATGTGGAAATATTCACTCTTTGCCTGATGAAGGTCGCGAGATCGGAAACGCGTGTAGCAAAATAATGGCAAAATAAAGGATAAATTTTTTAAAAAATCCACATTACAACCAAAAACGTTTGCAGCTTCTCTCTTCTTTGTAATAAATACACTTTTTCGCTCGTTGTAACAACTATAACCTCTTCCCTTTATATATATATATATATATATATATATATATATATATATATATATATATATATATATATACTTCTTAGATAGCTAATTTTTATTATCTGCGGATTGCCATACTGTATTTCTTTATTGGGAAAGATAGTGGGTTGTTTGGCTGTTGTTTTCTACAAGTTTTGTTATTCAGAGTTATTCTTCTCTTAGATTGGTTACCACCCAAGTCTAGAGAGCCCAGTCTACATTATTATTTAACGCATAACCGATAGGAGAAGAGACGATTTCCTATCTTTCCTCAGGATATTTATTCGAAAATTGATTCGAACAGATGAGCCAAGAATTTGAACCCGTCTCGCCAATTCCATTTTTTATGCAGATGCATTATTTGCCTATCCCTTGTATATATATATATATATATATATATATATATATATATATATATATATATAGTCACGACAAAAAAAAAGAAAAGAAATTCTTTTACCTTTGGGACAAGTGAACATTCGTCATCAAAGATCTGGTCATTCTAAATTGAGACATCCCATAATGTCAATATTTCGGGATGTTTACCGATAAACCGCGCCTGATATTAAACATGTTATTTTCAACTTTCTTTCAATAATTAGGCGCAGATATTTTCCTCCAAAATACATGTTAATCTCTGTGTGATCATCTTATCTACTTGGCTATATTTGCTTTGATCTTGGTTGTATTCTTGATCTTTTAATCCTTCAGTAGGTCACAGGGTACGAAATAAATCCGTCTTGGCGAACATACGGAGACTAGAAGAGTTTATGATATTTTGTATTTATCTAAAACGGTCGAGCGTTCCAACGCAAAAGTAATCAAAGGGGTCACCAAGAGAAAATTATTTGAACTAAATGACACCTATGATTAGACAGTGACTAGCCAGAGTTCAGGGACAAGCCTAGAGATATTGTGTATCGATGAAAGAGTTTATAGACACGCCTACACAAAACGGAGAAACGATTTGGAATGCGTAACGATAAATAAATATACTGGCAGTACAATGCAAGAAATTAAAGTTTGCTGGTTTGTTTGTTTTTTTTTTCTCTCTTTAGAATTTTCATTTCAAATTGAAGTTGGCATCAAAGATTTTAATTTTGATCAACCAGTCAATTCGATCCCATTGTGAGGCTAATTTACGCACTTATCTTCCTCCCTGTTGCTGACACTATTTTACAAGAAATGCAGACAAATATTTAAAAACTTTTTTGACGCTTCAACACCTGCGCAGCATTTCTAAAGAAGTCTTAGAAATAACACTTGAATTGAAAAGTTTGAACTAACCAGATTTATCTCTAGAATATTACACTTAAACTCTCTTTACTTCTCTCTCTGTCTGTCTGTCTCTCTCTTAACATTGTGTGTGCATGTGTGCACGTATATTTATGTGTATGCGTATATGTGTGTGTTCGAGTAAGAGAGAAAGAATAGAAACTAGAAAATCTACGTACATCGATATTGCCGCTCAAGAGTTAGCCGTTATCTTCCCCCTGCCACCATATCCTCATAAACTCTGTCCCTTGCTCTCTTACTCTCTAACCCTCTACCTTGAGTGGTTCATGGGCCTTGTATAGGATGAACATTATTGTAAAAAAAATGCTATCACTTGAATTTTGAAAAAGATATTAATTTATTTTACGTGTACAGATCAATCTGATCTTTGTCATCTAATCATCTAATTTAACACAGGACTATATTTCTTACCACCCGTAGAAAGATTGTCCTTGTAATTTACCCCTAAAGATGATCGTAGGAAAGTTCGGAAGTACTTGGGTTTAAATAAAGCTACAAGGCCTTCCTTGAATTTCATCTAAGCAAAGAAACTGATTAGACAAGTTAAAAGATCAGTATAAAAATAAGTAGACACAATAGGCCTATGTTATTCAATAGAACATGTTTTAATTGAGATATGTTGCCTAAATACATACACACGCACACACACAAATATATGTCTAATGTATATGATAATGAAATGAGCAATTACTCTAATTTATCCTAGATAAAAATCAGCTACGATACAATTTTAAGAGGGACTAGTTACAGCAGAACACTCAGCAGTCTTTAACTCACTACGAGAGCTAAATATTAACATTTTAAAAGTAGTGATTAAAATACATGCGAAAAAGATACTGTAATAATTCAGCAATACTGATACAGATAAAATAAGGATTGAAAAAAGAAAATGAAACAATGTGATTACAGCTAGACTATTTAGAGCATGATGGGAAATGAACAGGGTAGGCATGGAATTTAACATAAATTGAGAATATTTAAAGCATTCTACATTATTTGATGAAATTTTCCTAATACCAGAATCATAATGTTTAATTGCAATGTTCTGAAGAAGATAAGAAGAATAGAAGAGGAAGAACTAGAACAATTCCAGGAATAACTTTGCTTAGGACAGATGATAGAATTTAAGAAATGCCATGAAAAGGAATATATATATATATATATATATATATATATATATATATATATATATATATATATATATATATATAAATAAAAAGGCACGTGGAGTAATGGATATCGGCTTGGATTGAGGAATCGGAGAGTCGAATTCCAGTCGAATCCATGACATTCACTTACGTGCTAATAACCTTGGGAAAGGTATGAATCCTGTTCTTCTCCCTCCAGCTATGGGTAAAATAGCAGGTCAGACTGGGTTCTATAGCCTTGGATGGCGACTAGTCTAGGAGAAGGAAAACTCTGAATTCAAAACCTGCGGAAGCTCGTTTGGGAACCTTGTGGCATTCGGTGCACCAGGTCTCTGTATTCGTCCCTCCAAAAAGTGTGCACGAGGCTTTCACCACTATAATCAAATCTCATGTGCCAGTGTCGGTTTCCTGGAAAATGATCTGCTTGACCCTCATACGTCGAATCTCGACGGGAGTGCGATTATATATATATATATATATATATATATGCATGCAGCTTGAGAATCCTTTATACAAAGTTCGTGGAACCGTGTTTCAGTTTGTTTTTTTTGTTTTTCGAATTTTGGGAATACAGGCTATTTAATGTGAATATAGCATTTAAAAATCTTGGCAGCTTCGAAATGGAACCCAAACATAAACATGATATCCCTTTACATTTCATAACACATCTTATGCATATACCCTGAAGGTAGTTTTATATAAATAACATATACCCTGAAAGCAGTTTTATATAAAATTTAATAAATTTTGTCTACATACAGATACAGGTAATAACGCTAATCATGTAATACCCACGGGGATTTTTAATTGGTGAAGTTAAGATTTCACGTGAAAAGCACAACTTGTACATCAGGTGTGAGAAATTGAAGGGAGAGGCTACATCATTGATGACATCACTGTAAAGTTTGGTAATCTATCAGACTCTCTCTAAGATGTCGCGTTTTAATTAAAATTTTACAATGCATATATTCTGATTACAGTTAAATTTAATGAAAAGCAGAAAAATCAGCATTTTATTAGTAACGCTGTAGCACAATAATTATTTATTTTAGGACATTACAACAAAAAATGTTAAGAATGTTTCAACACAACAATCGTGTTTTCTCGGGCGATTGTAAAGTACTGGTGAGTGAACGACTATTTAATTTCAAAAACAAAATACTTTCTCTATTTTTCTCGGAAAAAAAACAGAATTAAGAATTAAGTTTGTGGGCTTTACCGATTAACAACTTGCTAAATACAAACTCCCCGAAAAAAAGTTATTATATAGGTCATGGCATATCTGCATATAAATCCTAGAAAATTTAATTATGGACAGATACAAATAGTTACATCATTTTGTAAGATGTATAGAAGTCTGGCGTTCAACTTTCCTAAGAATTAAAAGCGAAAGAGGTAGGGAGGTTATTTAATATAATGCTATCTAGTTATATGCTGGGTCAACTTCGTACAGAAAATTTTGTAGCTGATAAATAAAAGGCTCCTTTAAGAACCTCGTAAATAACTTAACCGTTTGAAAAAAAAAACAGATCATAATTACTATTGGTGAAGGATAAGATATGTTCGTACCACCTAGCCTTAAAAGAATTCTTAGTATTACCAATATAAAATTTTTCAAAAGTAGGATTCTCTCCTGTAGAAATAGTGTTTCTCTATGAATCAATTTCCTTAATTTGTCAACCTTAATTTTAGTAGAATATCTTACAACCATAAGACCATCATCTCCCTATAACCATATATAATCAACATCATAAGCGCTAAGATTATATAGGATAAATAAATCCACCAGGCCAGAAGACTCTGCACAATCTAATGATCCCATAGAAATATCAAAGTGATCATCAGAGATTTTAATCCACTTTTCATTGTTGTTAAGAACAGATCTACAGTTCATTATTATAATTAGATCTTCAATGGAAATATTAGAATATTCTTTGGCAAATTCCAACGCTAGGTAAAAAAGATCCTTGAAAATGGAGGGATAAAAATACACGATATTGAACTGGATAAAGGTGCAGTTTCTTTTCTTTTTAATTCCTTTGAACGAATTAATGACATCTGCCCTACCAGTCTATTGTAAAAGTCCAAGGCGTCGTTTAAATTGTTTGTTGACTCTATCCAGGATAACTTTGCTGATCCTTCAGATTTCTAGTCTGGTAAAATTGATAATCCTCGTAGATAGTTTGATATCAAAGTCTAGTTTATGATTTTTAATTAGGGCATACAAATCATAGGTACAGAAGTTACTAACCCTATCGCTAATCTTAAGTTTATCAGTTATATTCTTACAGTTTATAGTTATATTTATATATAGAGATGTATATTTAAATATATATATATATATATATATATATATATATATATATATATATATATATATATAGGAGACATATTCTGTTCATGTGTCGTAAAATCGTCTTGAACTCAAATAAAAATATTATTTACAAGTGTTATCTGTATCTCCAAACAAAAACAGTATGAATAAAATAATGTTATTTTTGAAGGTATTAAGTCACTTTACAAACAGACATACACACACTCATATATATGTATGTTCGTGTGTGTTTTGAATAATAAAAAATATTAAAAAATTTTAATTTTCTGATAAACTGCATATTTATAATTTTTTGTTTTATTATTTCAGTTAAGTCCGTCAATTGGTTTCAGCTATAGCATGGCCATCATCAGAGAAAAAATAGCCATACTTCTTAGTAGCAGTGAACTACAGGAGTGAAGAAAGTGAATTTTATCTGTAATTTTCATTTGTTTTAGTTTTTTATTGTTCATTTTGGTCAGTCCTTGTGTTGTTCAAACGGCCTCTTTCAAGTTGTTTTTAAGAGGGTGGGAGTTTCCTGATTTTAAGAATTCCCTCCTTGGAGATTTTGAAAGTTTTATTGTTTTATTGGTTGCTGGGAATGGGATGTGTGTGTTAAGTGTATGTTATCTTTTAGTTCTTTGGGAGTGTGTGCGATATATATATATATATATATATATATATATATATATATATATATATATATATTAAACTGGTTTTATTAATGAACACAATGCCTCTTTGTCTTCGCTTTTGATCTTTTGCTTTTTATCGGGGCGTTTTGTGTTTGGAACATTATAATTTCAATTCATGTTTAAATATCGTCTTTTGGGCCATCAGCCGGCAGCAACAAATGCGAAACCTAAATCTCATGATCAGAATACCAATTCTCTAACGAGTCTGCTGTAACCATTCTGCTACGAAGCATCATATAAATTACATTACACACACACACACACACACACATATATATATATATATATATATATATATATATATATATATATATATATATATATATATATATATATATATATATTGCGAATAACACTAATATCTTGGTTTTCTGAGAATTGATTTCGATAAAAAATTTCCCTGGTGGTTTGCACAAAATGGCAACATTACTGATAGGTTTTCATTACTTTTTGTCATGTTAGTTTCGACAGTTTTTGGTTGAACCAGGCTAATACATTTTGAAAAAAAAATGTCCATCTCGACATTTCGGGCAGAAAATCAAGTGTAATGATACATATTAAGCATACCTTGAGTATGTATTTAATAGAAAACCATAAAAATATTATAAGATTTATTTCGTCACATCAGCGCCATTTCGACGGATATCTTCAAAAATACTTTTAGTCATGGAATCTGTTAATTTTTTTTTTTTTTTTTTTTTGTGGTAGCAAGTTCGACTGCCTCTGCTGCAGTTTTGATCGTCGCCCGTAAGATATCTTTCGACGTAAATTGGTGTCCAACAACATAATCGTCCAAAGATTTTCGATAGGATTGAGATCCAGAGAGGCTGGCGGCCACACGTAAGAACGTAGGAATACTTTTGTGACCATGGCATACTCGGAGGGTGCGTTATCATGTACGAATACTAAGCCTTAGAAGTGACGGCTATCATCTAGCCAGAGATCCAAGACATCCTCCAAGATTGCTGTAGGCGGTTACAGCCATTTTAACTTTTTCAGGCACCCTGATTGTGCCAACAGCGCTCTATGTCTAATGATGCCAGTCCAAAACATGACTCCTCCACACTGAACTTGACGTCGTAAACGTTGGTAGCGCTCATCTCCGAAATAGACCCAACAATTTACCCGACCGTCAGGTCCGTCAAGGGTGTGTCTGTTCTCGTCAGTGAACAGAACAAAACTCATGTCCAACGTCACGTAACTGCGAGCACCTCGAAGTATAATTTTGCATGAGTGTAGAGTTGGACTTGTGGTGTGAGACACAGGATTCCGTGGTAACGGTTGGGAGTGTCTTATAGGACCCACTTTTCGTTACTAATGAGCATTCCTATCAGATATGGGTGCTGAGAAAGCAACGAGAAAAAGGCTACCTCCACATAAAACAGAAAAAATAATTTATTGTCATTCAATAACTAATTTAAAACTAATTTAAATTGACTGGAAGAATTTTTTTTTTTTTTTGCTAAAATAGCCGATTAGCGCCATTTTTAGTCGCCTTTCAGGGCAATATAATTTATTAAAAAAATTTCAAAAATAAAATGTACTTTTCCGAAACGTTATTTGAAGAAAATTAACTGATTTAAAGTATAATTAAACTGATTTGAAACAAATATTATTTATCTTAACTTTAAAATATCGCAGAAATGGATCTTTTTAAACCACAGTAGCCGTGTTGACGTGTTTGACAACGTGATGACGGGCTTTTGGTCTACGGAGATTTTATCTGTAAAACAAAATTGAAGAAAATGATAAGAGCATCTTTATAATTTAATTTTTAAATGCTCAGTAATCTCAAAAATGTAGAAAAACATTCTCCGTTATCTAACATTTTATTGAATTTAGAAATTTTGGCGTTAAATTTACAATTCTTGTAAAATTTAATATTAAACATTTGTCTTAAGGCAATAGTGTCCTTAATATAGCGTATTTATAAAAGTAATTAAAAGCTTTTTTAATTAAATAATGTCATAGTTTTATTGAATTTTTTAGCTTACGATTCAGAGCGGTAAATGGTTTTCTGTTTGACAAAAACAAATTTGATGATTTAAATTCTTCAAGGAGTCTGGATTTAAGTATTATAAATACAAAAACCCTGAAATTTTAATTTCTCGAAATTTCATAAAATTGAGTAAGTGGGGTTAGCAAATGTATTAGGTTGGTGCAAAAATAATGTCGTTTTCTCACATAGTAACATATGGGAGAAAACGACATTATTTTAGCACCAACCTAATAAAAAAAAAGAAAAGAAAAAAGAACGAAGATTTTCTAAAAGACATATTTCAAAATATTTTTATTCATTTGTGAATAATTTCTGGAAATTTCATTAAAATGTGACCATTATTTGTTTTTTGCAAGAATTTCCAAATCAATGTTTTTTTATTGCAAAATAGACGCTAAATTTCCGATCAGCTTTAGCCCACCGCTGACGCAAGAAAAAAAAAGAATTTTAAACCAAAATTTCATACGATAGGATTTAAAAATTTAATAAAATATTCAAAAAATACTTTGGTTTTTCCTTTTAATAATAACATCAACATTTTTACGATAAACCTTTATTTTTATCAAGTTTGGGGCGTTTTTTCATCATGTTACGCTCTCTTTTAGTAAATGTTTGGAGGTACCTATATACAAATGATGTTGAGAGGTAACATTTTTCCGTCAAAATGTTGATTTTGTATATAATCGAGAATCCAACTGATACAGAATGTTGTGTAAGGAAGGCATGGGTTCCATTACGCGATTCTTATCTGTTATGTTAATATTCAACACTTTTGCGGCCAGGTTTCAATTCCTAACTTCATAATTGTCGGACTCTCAAAATGAACGATTGCCTTTTCATGGCATTTCTCAGTTCAATAATTATTTGGTGGCGCCCATATCCTTTCCAAACGACATCAGTTACATGGTTTCAGCAGCAAGGAGCAATCCATGACCAGAATTATTGTTTCATATTATTTCTCCACAGCTTTGAAATCACACTAAACCTAGATTTCAGAACATTGTACATCCACACTAACATGTACGATGTAACTGAGTAATATCTGCTGCGTAGTTGAGACACCGGTGATTAACCTGTTCCTCCACCAGGCTTTTCTTGGGATCAGTGTCGCTAGCTATCCAATAAGACAAGGCCTGTCAAAGAATGTATGAACATTGTTGTAGGGCCAACAGCCATTTTGCACAACTGGGTTAGAATGGGGCTCCATAGCTATGCATGAAACCAGTACTTTGATGACACTGCATTGCTGGATGGGGTGCTTCCTAGACGGATGTCAACGGCCAATGACGACAAGCCTTCAAGTTGGAAGACATCGGCTGTGGTTTGTAGTCAGTTGGTACTTGTTTTTTTTTTTTTCATCCAGTACCAGTTGATGATGATTTTGTTTGACCACAATAAATAACACAAAAACTTGTTTGAAAAATTAAGGATCAATTTTTATTGACGCATGTAGGTGTACTAAAGTCGGAGGTAAGAGAGTGGTTGATCTCAAGTCAACATGACGTTGAGAGAGGGTCACTGAATCTCTTTTCCTTAGGACGGCTGCAAAACACGTACGAATCCAATGATTCGAAAGTATCAGGAGAAATTTTTACAAAAATTGTTTTCATTTTTTAAAAGTTTTAATTAGAAAAATGTAGTTTAAAGTTTTAAATCTTTTACAATTCTGTATTAATTTCAGTTGATTTGATGATATTATTAATAAGTGAAATTTATTTACTAAATATAAATGTAATAGCTTAATACAAATCATCAAACACCAATATTTTTCAAATAATTTCGAATTTTCTTATTAGTGTATAAACGTGTCGACTTTCGTAACTATTGGCGCTCCGGAAGTGGGATCACTCCATTTTTTTTTTTTTTTTTTTTGCATTATGGAAAAAAAAATTATTTATTTTTTATTATTTTATTTCTCCCACAGGTTTCAGCTGAAGTTCGATGTGTTCCGTCATATCTACTAGCCCAAGAGACTCTACACTTAAATGAATACATATCCGACTTTCAACACAGGGGGAACTGGCCAAGTTATACAATAACTCTATAGCTCATAGGACTGGTAGATGATGATGCAGTTCTATTAGACTACTTCCCAAGGCTAGAGAGTCTAGTATACCCTGCTATTTAACCCAGAGATAGTAGCGTAAGTTAATTCTTGAACCCAGTTCCCGGATTCCGCTTTTCATGTCGTTAACCATTGTGCTATCCTCATATCAATGGGAAGAGAAAGTAATGAGTAATTATAATGATAAAAAGAAGATATTTTCCTGAAAGAGGTTAAAATAAAAGTATTTAGCGGACATTTCACCGTTTAAAAGCAACCTCAATGTGGTTTATAATAATAAAAACTCGTTTTTATATAGAGGGTGTATCAAATATACTTTTACAAATTTTGGGGGTGGGTTCCTTACACCAAAGCAAGGACAAAAGTCTATATAAACATATGCCCGCAAATCCTTCTTTTCAGAGTTATTAAGTTTAAATTTTATGGTAGAAGCTGTCAAATGTATCATACAATATACAACCGTAAAAATCTTTTTTTTTGGGGGGGGGATCCCTGACACGAAAACAAGGACAAATCTCCATATAAACATATGTCCAAAAGATCATCGTTTAAACACAGCAACTCATAACAAATGTTCAAAATGTCTTCCGTTTGCTTCTACACACGAATGCACCCGTCGGATCATTGACTGGCGGACCCTTTCAAACCCTTCCATATGGTGTCGAATGGTTTCGCAGGCCCTTATGATATGTTGATTAATCGTCTCTGCATTATTAATGTCTGCTGCATAAACTTACTGCATAAATTGTTATAGGTAGCCCCACAGATAAAAATCCTAATGACTGAGTCTCAGGGAACATGCAGGTGATGGAGCCTATCTTTATATGAACTTTTGTCCTTGTTTTGATGTGAGGTACTCGCCCCCAAAGTTTGTAAAAGTATTACACCCTATATACACAAAAACAGGCGGAGATAGAATATCTAACCAGAACATAAATGTTTTGTCTTTTGATAGTAAAAATTAACATTGAATATTTACTTATTTAGTCGTAAAATATCATTATCATTATTATTATTATTATTATTATCTGGAATATGTGGTTGTCATGTGCTAAGTTCGAATAATGGCAACTCTCCTCTTGTAAGCCATGATCGGAATTATCTCGACTCTTCTCTGAATTTCCGATTCTTCCAATCTCCTTACAAAACGTTTTAGGAATATTCCCAAGACTCTAATAATTATCGAGATTATTTCCAACTTCATATTCCAGAATTTTTGCAACGCCAAACCAAGGTTTTTACATTTATGAAGCTTCGCCTTCAATTTCTCTTTCTTTTCTTTTCGTATGTTACAAAACGTACAGCTATGGTATTGGCAACCTTCATTTACTGGCCCCCATTAAGTTCGCTTTCTTGTATCAAACGCACATTCCTATAATATTCTCTATGTATCTTTTTCTTCATAATTGAATGTTGTATTCCGTCTCCTTCATTAATTCCTAAATACTTGTATATACCAACTTGGTCTAATTTCTTAATCTTCTTGTTGATATCAAAGTCTAAATCCGTAGTTTTCGTTAGTTTATCGCCTGTGAAGTTGCCTTTGGCACATTCTTCGATTCCAAACTCCATCCTAATGTCTTTGCTGGAGGTTTTGACAATGGTGAGTAATTTCTCTGTTTGTTGTCATCCTTTGCAAACATTTTAATATCATCAATATAAAATACGTGATTCAGTTTGCCATTCTGTGACTTGTATCCGTAGCTACTGTTGTTCAGTAGGCAGCTGAGTGGTGCTAATACAAGGCAGAAGAGTAATGTCGATAATGTATCTCATTGGACGGTTCCATTTTGAATATTGATCAGTATCAATGTTAATGAGCCGTTTGCATGGTTTAGATTTAGTGTTGTCTTCCAGTTTTTCATACTCTCTCTTGTATTGTGTGGCATATTCTGTATATTTTTAGCCTCTTCTCTATCCATGAGTTTTTTTCATAACCGCCTGATTCTCTTTGCCTTTGCTTGAATTTCTTGTTTCTTCTCTTTAACTTTTCGTACATCAGTCTTATTCTTTGTGCCAAGGTTTCATTTTATTTGTCTCCTTTTTCATTCTTTCAATTTCCTATTTTTTTAATGTTATCGTGTCAAATGGTGATGATTTTATAGATTCTATTTTGAGGGCTTAAAATTTCAGTATGAATCCAAACCGTGGCCAAATTAGAATGGAGCAATCGAGACAGTTATCGAAGGTGTCAAATTTTTACGAATATAACAGTTATTTTCCCAGCAGAGAAATTAATACTCAAAGTCTAAACGACAGTTTCAAAAGTGATTTGGGACATTTATCCTCTTCGACATTTAAGATTAGTATTGAGTTTTTGCCTTCCCTTTATTTCGTTTTATATTATTTGCCTTTTTTCATTTTTTTTCCTGTCTGTTTCATTTGTGAGAAGAACAGATTGACATAAATCAAAACATCAAACATAAAAACAAGACAGGATAAAATTCTGACAATTGGTTGCTTGCACTTCAACTTCATTTTTTCTTTTTTATTATGCAAAGTCATTAAAAGGTGTTAACATTTTTTAATGCTCTCTTTCTTCACAGTGTAGATGATCATGACTCTCCACACCATTCATTTTGTTTACCAACTGTCAATGGCCATGTATTCCTGGAAACCCAGAATTTCTCTTCTCTTAGACAGATTACCATTGGTGGCTCAGTTGAAACTCTTATTGAATCCATAGTTGAAAGGCGAAGAGAAAGCTTCATGACTTTTCTGGGGTTATTTGTACGAAAGTGACCGCAAAAGACGAGGTCAGAATTTGAAATAGGATCACCGATTCACTGTCCATTTTTTTTTTTGGGGGGGGGGTCTGTGCGCCAAAGTTCAACAATAAATCCAGGCTGAATTGCGTCCAGGTTTCGTCTGCGGTCGGGGAACTTTGTAGATCAGATTACGACAGATGGCTTTGGGATAAAAGGTACGCACGGCAAAGACCAAAGCCGCCATATTTGACTGTGAGTGGGGGCGGGGGCTTGTTGTCATTCGGTATGTTGCTCAGCTCTTCTTGAAGTAATCTTTTTTCTTCTTTGTGCCAAATCTCTTCAAGACTCGGGTGGTTATGAGTCCCTTAATTGGGAAATCTCTGGTAACTCTCAGTAATGTCTGTCTTTTTGGCATTCTTCCCACTCCTGTTCTGTCATCTATTCTGACAAGCTTTTATCTTCGATATATCTTATAATCAAATGTGGCCTTCGATATGTCCTGTAGTCACATGTGTATCAAATTCTCCAAACCCTCCTTTCTCATTATGTGTCCAAGAAATTTCAGCTATCTCTTCTTGATTTTGAGTATAAGTATCTTTTTTGTTTCCATTTTCTTTAAGACTCGCTTACGTGCTATGTCGATGATATATTCTCGGTATCCTTTTGTAGAATCACCTTTCTGTCACCTCCAGTTTTCTGTGAGGAGATTGTCCAGCATTCACTGCCATACTAGAGGATTGATATTACACAGCAATCCACCAGTCTTTTCTTTTCTTTTTTCCTGTTTCTTAATACATTACTTGGCTTTTGGACGGAATCTTTCGCTAATCCAATTCATGCTTCGGATTTCGGTGTCACATTTTCCATACACTTTCAGTTTATGTACTTGTTCGATGCTGACCTCTCTAAACCGTTTTTCGCATCTTAGGCGTTTACTCTTCCAGCCAACCCTCCCAATTCTCATCACTCCACCTTAATTAACTGTCGTCTGTTCTTAAGAAAATATATTCGCGCCAATATATTAACTCTGGAATCTTGTTCGATCAGGACCGTTGCCAGAGTATTTTAGGTGGGGTCTGCCTTTAAGTTTTATAGGTAAAAATTTGCACACTATTTCTTCATTGCACACTAATATTTTATCATTTTCAAGGCGGCAGAGTTTAGGTAAATGATTTTGTGGAGGATGTAAAAACTCCAAGGCTTTTCTTAGCTGTTTTCAATATTGTGTAATTTTTGAAAAGCCAAACAAATATAATATTTATATGAGGTCGACGTTTACATGAGTAATTATAAAACTTCATTTCGTATATTTGTTTATAGTCGATTTTAGCTCATCTTATTATCATATAATTAATTGCTTCTATAATACACAATTTTCCGTTACTATAAGTAATTTATTAGGAGTAGTATTTGTAATAGTCGGGGTAGTCTTTTTCTTTTTTTTAATTAATTGCGATCTTTCTTACCATCCCCTATAAGCTGGCCACCACCCACCACCCCGTGTAGGACTTCTCTAGCAATTTTTTCTCATTCCTGTCATCACTCATCTTCATAGACTTTCACCGATCTTTACTTTTCGTTGTATTTTTACTTTCATTATCATTTCCCATACCCAGCCATCCGACTTGCTTATGATTTTTAGTAGGGCTTCTTTTCTTTCTTTCTCTTTATGTGCCGTGTCCTTTCGGGACGTAGGCGATCATGGCTCTCCACTTCCCCCTATCTCTTGTAGCTCTCAACAAATTCCGTCCTTCTGCCACCTCCCTCTGACCACGTTCTGTCATCCACTATGTCATGCGTTGATTTCCCTTGTTTCTCTTTCCCTCTATTCGACCTGTGCGTATCAAATTCTCCATGCCCTCCTTTCTCATTATGTGTTATAGAAACTTCAGCTGCCTCTTCTTGATGTTAAGTATAAGCTTCCTCCTTGTTTACATCCTCTCCAAGACCTCATCGTTGCTCACACGCTCGGTTCATGATATCTTTAGAAACCCTCTGTAGAAACACATCTCTGTCGCCTTGAGTCTCTTCTTCATCTTTAAGGAAATCGTCCAACATTCGCTGCCGACAGATGTCACATAACAGCTCAGTATTCTTTTCTTGCCAAAGAAATCCTCCTGTCTCGCAAGACTCTGCCCAGCTTTTGGCATGTGTCCTTGGCCATCCCAATATGTCTACGGATCTCAGTGACGCACCTGCTAGATTTTAATGTACCCTACGTGCAAATCGCATTTCGTGCTCATTTTTTTTTACTGATGAATATACAAAACCCTTAAAAATCTTACTGACGCCTCCACTCGTTCTCTCCCGGCCTCACTTTCTCTCGCTCTCTCTCTCTCTCTCTCTCTCTCTCTCTGTTTCTCTCTCCATATTTTTCATATTCGATTTCTCCTTCCTTCTCAATTTATCCCCTTCTCTCTATTTTTCTCTACCTGCTTCTCTCTTTCTCTATCTTTCTAACTTTTTCTTTCTTTCTCTTCCTCTTTCTATCTTTCTTCCTTAGTTCTCTCTCTCTCTGTTTCTCTTTCCATATTTTTCACATTCGATTTCTACTGCCTTTTCAATTTATCCCCTTCTCTCTATTTTTCTCTACCTGCTTCTCTCTTTCTCTATCTTTCTAACTTTTTCTTTCTTTCTCTTCCTCTTTCTATCTTTCTTCCTTAGTTCTCTCTCTCTCTGTTTCTCTTTCCATATTTTTCACATTCGATTTCTACTGCCTTTTCAATTTATCCCCTTCTCTCTATTTTTCTCTACCTGCTTCTCTCTTTCTCTATCTTTCTAACTTTTTCTTTCTTTCTCTTCCTCTTTCTATCTTTCTTCCTTAGTTCTCTCTCTCTCTGTTTCTCTTTCCATATTTTTCACATTCGATTTCTACTGCCTTTTCAATTTATCCCCTTCTCTCTATTTTTCTCTACCTGCTTCTCTCTTTCTCTATCTTTCTAACTTTTTCTTTCTTTCTCTTCCTCTTTCTATCTTTCTTCCTTAGTTCTCTCTCTCTCTCTCTCTCTCTCTGTTTCTCTCTCCATATTTTTCACATTCGATTTCTCCTTCCTTCTCAATTTATCCCCTTCTCTCTATTTTTCTCTACCTGCCTCTCTCTTTCTCTATCTTTCTAACTTTTTCTTTCTTTCTCTTCCTCTTTATATCTTTCTTCCTTAGTTCTCTCTCTCTGTCTTCCCTTCTCTCACTAGCCATGTCTGTCTGTCTATATATTTATCTGCTTCTCTTTAGTCCCTGTCTCTCTCACTTTGCTTTACTCCTTTCACTCCCCCACCACACGTTTTGTTTTTGCTTCACACATTTTCTCTTCCTCTCTCTCTTTCCTGTTATTTGCAAATATTCGAGTTTATCTTATTTCCCTTTTAGGTTTTTGTGTGGATGCGGGGAGGGTCTTTTGTATTTACCCCACCCACTCACCTACCTGACTCGTTACGGCGACTTCGTGACTGGAGTCGATAGAAAAGGCAGATAGGATGTTATCAAAAGACAAATGTTTTAAGTAAAAGATGTAGTGGGGGGGGACAAACACAAAATGGAGAAAAAGAAAAAAGAAAGTAAGAAATTGATGTCGGCAAAGAATGACAAATGAAAAGGAAAAAAATAAAAAAAAGGACAAATTTGAAAAATGAAATGGAAATAAATAAATAAATAAACACCTCATAAGTCGTGCCTATGTTGAAATTTAAAATCTAAGGCCACATGCAGGTGTCGACTTATACACGGGTAATTCGAATGGAAACCTCTCATCCTGGATATGATTAGATTTCACATTAGACTTCTGATTTTTTCTTTTTTTTCCTCTTCTTCTTCTTCTTCTTCTTCTTCTTCTTCTTCTTCTTCTTCTTCTTCTTCCACTCCCTCTTTTTCTTTTCTGTTTCTTCTTTTTCATTTCGTTCTTCTTCTTCTTGTTCTTTTTCTCGTTCTTCTTTTTCTTCTTCTACGTCTTTTTCTTCTTCTAACTCTTATTCTTTTACTTCTTATTCCTCTTCCTCTTCTTCTTCGTAGTCTTCTTCTTCCTCCTCCTCCTCCTCTTCTTCTTCTTTTTGTCGTATCCCCCTCAAGAAATTGGCAATCATGGCTCTCAACAATTTCCTATCCTTTGTACCTCTGAGTAAGGTTTGTAAGAATCCTAGATAAATAAAAACAAAAACAAAAAAAAAATAATTATATTCGATCGTAAGAACTAAAATGGGAAACCAGGAATGGTTTTGGTTGAAACTTCACGAAATTCAGTGCAATTTTTTTGATAATCTCAGTGATACTTTCAACATTAGTAGCTTTCTTTTTCCTTCCTTTCTAAGCTCAGTTTCTTAAAAAACAAAGTGAAAATCTAAAATTAATGGGAAATTTGTGTTCCGCATTTATCAATCGTTTGGCATTGATTAGTGAAGTTAATTTTCTCAGAAGAAAGGAGATTTTAGTCGAAAAGTGATGGTTAGTATTTTTTCCTTTTGAATAAGAATGATACAAGCAATTTCACAAAAGTCGGAGATTATGAACGGAAGCAAGAATTTAATCCCACTCTTATCGATTTCTGGATATTGTTTGGAAATTAACTGCAATTTTCTAAATAAATTTAGTATTTTTCTGTCGTTGGGGTGCCATGATCAGCAGTTACTCTTCACGGCATTTCTCAAGGCAGTGGTAATCACTTTGTGGCGCCTATGTCCTCCCCAAGCAACATACGACCAGATTTTACTGGGTTTCATGACACCAGAAACAAAGAGCCATCTCCGAACTGAACTTGGGAAAATTAGGGAAATGTTTCTCCTGCTCCCATCTCCATGGTTTTGAATTCCTAGACTGGCTGCCACCCAAGGCTAGAAAGACCACTCAAGTCAACTATTTGATCCATAGACATGTCGATGGTGGGGACGAATTCATAACTTTCGCAAGAGCATTAGCAGCTACTATTCAAAATAATATATCCAATCTTAATCTTGAATTAATAACGAAATCATCTCAAACTTATGGAAATGCTCAGCACTAAAAACGACTCTAATAACATTAATAGTGAAGCAGGTACAAATATGATAAACTGTAACGGCTGTTCTTTACAATATATTAGTGAAACTTGCAAAAATTTAAGAGAATGTATTTATCAACATAAGAAAAACTTCTGACAATAATTTACCCAGTGTATTAGTTATACACAAATAATTTCAACAAGAATTTCGATATAATGTTGTAATTATTAAAAAAAGAAAATAACGAATTTACAAGAAGAGTTCTTAAAAATGCAAATATTGATTCCCATAAAAATATTAAATTAGGCCCAAATGTCCTCTTTTTAATGTAATTCTTCCTTTCTGAAACCAACATAATTATGTATGAGCATAAGAAATTTTAAAATAAAAGAAAGCGGTTTAGTCATGATCTTTAAAAATAAATTAAGTAAATATATAAATAAAATAGAAATAAATAATAATTATATGAAAAAATCAATTCCAACAGGAACAATAACAACATAAACTCACTTTTGTTTAATAGGCCGAAAAAATAAATCACTTAGTGTCCTCCATAATATACCTTTCTTGATACTGTAAGATTTAGCATATTTTAGAGGGTTCTATAAATCAAAATCATGGAGAATTGTGGTTTAAAAGCAGTAAAATCGACCTTGCTAGCCGAAACGCTCCTCTGTGGTGAAATCGGTAAAAGCACGTCAGGCTATATGACGGTTACGTATAGGATACAGGTTCGATTCCTGTCGGATATTTTCTATGAAAATTTCTCGGACTTTCAGGCCGGTAAATGTTGTTAATACTGTTTATTATAAACAGAGCGCATATATATATATATATATATATATATATATATATAAAAGAATTTCTACAGTTAGATGTTAAAGAGCCTGGAAATTTCCGTCAATTCAAAACAATGAGATAACAAAAGTAGGAAGAAAAACGACCTCATGAAGATTATAAAGGACATAATAACTGCAGATAAGTTAACCCCGACATGGTTGCGAAAAGGATACTTTAAAAGAGAAACATGATTTCTTATGATAGAAAAAATACCGTAATATTGAAAGGGTTTAGTGGTACTTTTTACTTTTCTTCTTAATTTTTCGTTTTATCATCCATTTTCATTTTTTAGTGCTTTTTGTTTTCTTTTGTTTTCGAAATATTAATTATTGATAAAAAATCAATTTCGTTCTTTCTTTCTCATTATCTTGCCTTCCCAGCCTTTCTGCCAGTTAATCTGGTTATGCTAATCGATATTTAATCGATTTTTAATCACGAAATTGATCTTCTCACTGCCTTTTAGCTTATCTTTCATTTACTTTTTTTCGATTGGCTAAAATTCCAGTATGAAGTTTGCTTAACAATCACTCTGCAGCATTCCTAGAAATATCTTCATCTTTATTGTTTCACACAGTTTTGGTCAAGTCGGGTCGAGACGTTATTCTGTTAGTTTTATTTAAAGTTTTGAAATTAAATATTTTTAGACGTGTATCCTTAATATTCAGTAAAGAATCCGAACACACACACATGCACACAAACACACACATGCACACACATATATATAGTTTAAAGAAAAAACTACATTGCTGAAACCAACAGACAAATTGTCCAAATACCAACAAATCTCGAACAAAGAAAGAAAAAAAAAGACCTAAATGCCAACACCTACTCAGTAAAAATAAAAAAAACGTGCTCGATGCCTAGATTACCTAGACAACGTAAAAAACAGTGCGCAGGTATGCAGAAAATAGAAAAGAACACGTTGGGTGCATAATGCGAGTTCCTTAGTATTTTTGTTTTTATTTTTAAGAAGACAGTGCTCCATACAGAAGTAGAGCTTTATTATAATATTTTTTGTTTATTTTTTTTTGTTTAATCATATTTTTAAACAAAAAAAATATTATAATTTATTATATATATATATATATATATATATATATATATATATATATATATAGATGTATCTAGGTCTGCTCTACGGTTGTATTGAGCTCTTTTGTTAGTTAGTTGTTTACTCGTATCGGGCTATTTTCTTTGAGCTTCAGACCTGCATCTGTGCAATTTTTTTCGGCAGTAGTTCATGTTTGTAGCTCTTTCTTTTTTTAAAACCTTTTTTTCCGTCGAGATTGATTTGATTATTGGCAAATCAAAAATTCGAGGGCTTTTCGAAACGAGTCTAGTTATCTATATTTGTGTATATATATATATATATATATATATATATATATATATATATATATATATATATATATATATGTCCGGTCACTGAATTTTATGGTCTGCTGGAAGAGAAACATTATTGTTATTATGTGTTTTTTAGATGGAAAATAATTATTTTTCCAAGTCGTATTTATGACAAAATGTAACAAAGGAGGATGCACTGGACTTTTGAACCTTGGCATTAGAGAATTTTAAATTAATAACCATGGAAATGGAAGCATGAAATTACTCCACTATCTTTCCCAAAAAAATTCAGGGCAATACACAAGTTGCAGAAGTAAAGGAAGTTGTCGACTCATAAATTCCTGAATGAAGATGCCTTTTAATAAAACAGAAAATATTTTTTTTTAAATAAAACGTCTATTTTCTATCACATTTTTAATCTATGACACTACAGAAGGATAATGAGAATATTATGCATGTAAGCAACGAAGGAAGTGTCAAGAAAATTAAAACAAAAAGGATTATTGTATTTAGAATCAGAAAGCGTTGAATTTGATGTGACACGTAATTAAGAAAAAAGGCTTGGAGAATTTAACACACACTGGGCATATATTGAATGGAACAGGAACTAGGAGAGATCGTAAGGAATTAAAAATAACTTATAGCTAAAAAAAAATAGAACGTTGTGGAGAACCACGATCACTCACATGTTGAAGGAACTCGATATATAAAATAAGAATGACTTAAAATTTAAAAGTTGTCCAGGTTTTTAGAATTATTTGCAAATATGTCAAGATATTTATTAAAGAAATCGATTATTTTCAATATTCGCTGACATCGATCCACGGTTACACGAAAAAGTGATATACATTCAAATTTAGAGAGCGTTTAAAATATAATTGCAATTATTATAATGTTCCCAGGCAGAATATTATGAAAAATCACCTACAAATTACCCATATATATATATATATATATATATATATATATATATATATATATATATATATATATATATAATTGATTTATTATGCTTCTTTTCATTTTTGCCATTGGTACAAGTTAGAGGCTCAGTTATTGTCTTCTTGTCTTCTTTACTTGAAGAGGTTTTCATCGTTTATGTTGACCTTTTTATTTTTATTTTTTATTCCTTGTTCATATATTAAATTCGACGTGTTGAATCGTGTTCCCAACTGAAAACAAATGAGTGCGTGCGTGACAAAGAAAGAGAGGGAGGGAAGGGGGATAGAGAGAAAGGGGAAGAGAGAGAAAGAAAGAAATGGGGAAAGAGAGAGAAAACCTTTACATGTTTACATTGTAGATTGATTTCAATAGAAATCAAGCAAGAACGAATCTAAAAATGGAAAGACTGTATATTTAGAGATTTTATATACGAACAAAGGCACAATTCTAAGTTACCTACATATTATGGCTGACTTGTTGAATTGCCTATCTCTCTCTCTCTCTCTCTCTCTCTCTCTCTCTCTCTCTATCTATCTATCTATCTCTATCTTCCTCGCTCTTGATATATATATATAACTTTAAAAATCAGGAGGCCAGTTGACTCCGCTACCTCCTGATTTTTAAAGTTAAAAGCTCTACATGTTATTTTTACATTTATTTTATTTTTTCACACGTATATTGAGCACTTTTTTAATACTACTGTTTCCTAGTCAAAATTCGACTCTGATCATTAACCTTTTATGTATTATATACATATATATATATATATGTGTGTGTGTGTGTGTGTGTGTGTGTGTGTGTGTGTGCGTGTGTGTGTGTCCTATAGTTCACTGCTAGTAACAAGCAGGAATTTTTTTCTCCTGATGATGGCCGGGCATGCCGAAACTAGTCGAGGAACCTAATTGAAATAATAAAACAAAAACATATTAATATACAACCCAGTTTATCTTAAAATTTTAATTTTTCAATATTTTATTGTTCAATATATATATATATATATATATATATATATATATATATATATATATATATATATATAACAAATAGGAAACGTACATCAATCTAACATTTTTCACTTTTATTTAAGCTTCATCAAAGTGAAACTTGTTTGATTCATATATGTTTCTTCCTATCCTTTTATTATATCATCCTGTCAGATTCTGATCTATATATGAACTGCATTTGATCTTTAACACACACACACACACACACACACACATATATATATATATATATATATATATATATATATATATATATATATATGTGTGTGTGTGTGTGTGTGTGTGTGTGTGTTTAATGTTTAAATATTGTTCTATTTATTCAAGAGGAGCCAATATCCGGATTAGAGCGTCTGGAGATTTAAAACAAAAAATGGACACAGAAATCAACACTGTATCAAGGCAAGTTTAATTTGATAAAGTCTCTGAAAGTTTTCCTTTTGGATTTATTCAGTTTGTTCTTTTATATATATATACTCTCGCTGAAATTTACACACAGACACACACACACACATATACATGTATATATTTATGTGTGTGTGTGTGTGTGCGCGCACGCGCGTGTGTTAATTGTTTAAATGTTCTGTTTAACCATAAGTAGCCAATATCAGGGTCAGTGCGATTGGAAATATAAAAAAATATGGACACAGATATCAACACTGTATAGTGACTGTCAGTTTCGTACATTAAGATTTCCCCAGAACGTTGTTTCTTCGCTTAGCCACTCTATGGAGGAAAAGAGGAAATCAGTTTTTTTTTTTTTTTTATCTTATTTTCTTTAGGGTTATTGTTTTTTACCTTCTTTATAAAATCATGATTTGAGTTTTGTTCATTTTTCTCTTATGCTATTGCAATAGATGTTTTTATTGTATCTATTTATTATTAAATACTTCTTTTCGTTTCTAAATGTTGTCATGTATATAAATAATGCACAGTGCATGTGTGTCCGTTTGTCCGTCCGTTTTTCGATCTGGGCGTATCGTAAAGAACGTGAAGTAACAAGTAGTAACTAATGTAGTCATACGTGATTAAAAATTAAATTAAATAATCCATTTAAATTTAAATTTAAATATCGAGCAGAGTGAAATGTTTAAAAAAAACAATTCTTTATTAAAAGTTTAACTTTAATTCCGCTTTTTTTCGCAATTGCAATTGATTTAAATGGTAATTGAAACTTAAGTGTGGCACGGTACGTTGCTCATATGTTGTTTTTTTGTTTTTTTTCATCTTCTAGCACGCATACTGTGACGTATTTGAAATATTACATAAATAAAAAATAAATGTCAACAAACTACGTAGATCGATTGCGTATACGAAGAAAGATTATACCGAATTGAGGGGGCGAAGATAAAATAATTATATTATTTCTAAATTCTTCTAACTTTTACATTCACAGAACACTGAAGGTAAATGGCCGAAGAGTCAAAAGCCCTCCACAGGAGTTAGCCTATAGTCTGCCTGAAGGTCGGCTTCTAGGCTAGTTTGCTTATTGTATTTGAGTTATGGGTTGGTGTTATTGTTATTAGTTGTTAAATCATGATGTGGTTGTAGATAGCGTAACAGGAATTTGTGTCTTTATGTGAAAATGATCTTTTTAGTTTATATAGTTCTGAAAAGGTCATTATATGCTAAACAAACGTTACATTCTTTTAAGGTGTAGTAAGCTGATGCTGTTTCACTTATTTGCTCTGTTATCATTTGGTCTCTGATTAGGCTTGCGTTTTGATGTTAAAGATGACGTTTGATTGTGTTACGCTATTTGCATATTTCTTTTATTGTTAAATGATGTTTTCTGTGAGTAGCTTTTCTGTTGATAGGGATTATGTTTGCCCGATATAGATTTATTCTTCGTTTACTTTGGCACTTACAGTGGCTTGGTATATTATGTAATGTACAAAATAATATATAAGTAGCGACATAGAGAACAAGGACCAATGAATATTATTCAGTTTTTAATTTTTTTTTTCTACTCAGCAATATAAAATTGTTACCCTCAAGAGGTAAACCTGGTTTTCAATAATGTTTTCTCCGCTTAAATTATAGATGTCAATATTTCAGAGCAAAACGTTGTCCAAACCAACATTCAGCTTCTACTGTTTTTTTTTTTTTTGTTTTTGTTTTTACCCACAGTATAAATCCTGGTGCTCACGCTTCCCAGGATAGCGATGTACACTATGGAATTCACTTTATTCAAGAGAAATAATCGTAATTGCTTACAACGATAGACACTGATTAACATAGGTATACTATGACAAAACTGACTACTCAACTCTGTGTGCAGCTGGGATTCATTTACTGTGTGTTGTAATGAATTCCTTCCTTCACCTTGATTAAAACTGTCCGCAATTTAGTCTACATCAACCATTTTTTTTTCTTTTTGGCTCGTATTTTCTTCACTCTTACATCAGTAAACCGTAGCCACTCATTATCTTTGCCTGGCTGATGAACCAATGCCAATATATTCAATTTAAGCCATGTCGCTTAAAAAATAAACCAATCTCGTTTTCTGGACATAATAATTTCTACTTAATCAAATGATTCAAATCTTTCTTCTTGCCCTTTACTGCGATATTTAACACATCAGATTAATCGACTCGAATACATCTTTCCTGCTTATATAAACTGACGCAGAAATACACAGATTTCCAAATCTGTAGGTGTCATTCTTGTCAAATAACGTTGGTTATAATGCCCCAGCTTACCAGTCTATGTATGTATATACATTCCGATAGGATCTATTTACAGCTTTGGTTCAAATATGACAATACATCAAATCTCAATTCCACTTATATATGATGAATATAATCATTGACCTATTAACACTAAACGGTGTACAGTAATAATAGCATAGGTAAAAATGACACGGTTAGAAATGGCACGGTAAAAATGGCACAAGTAAAAATGGCACAAGTGGGAAAATATTAGGTTGGTGCAAAAATAATGACGTAATAATGTCGTTTTTTTACGTCAAAAAACGACATTATTACGTCATTATTTTTGCACCAACCTAATAGGAACAAATGCCACAAAGCGAAAACATGCAGTAAAAAAATGAAATGCACACGTTATCTATTCTGTAAATTCTAAAAAAATATATATATAAATATTGAACCAGTAAGTCTCTAATCAGACGCCAGTTGACTCTTGATTCAGTTGTCATTGATTTTGTTGTCAGTGGTTCAATTGCAGGAATTCTAGTTCAACTATTGAACAGAGCATTGCAACTAGAAAGCATTGCACTGAATTCTGGATTAGAAATAAGTTCAGTTATCCTTGAGCCGTCAAGCACAGAATTGATATCAGTGGCTCTATCACAACCCCATCATGAAAGTTATAACAAGTAATAATAGAAAAGAGGAGATTTGCTTCCAAGGGTACATGTGTATACAAAGCAGATTGCAAGATCAATTATTATCAGTTGGAGATGTGTTAAAAGAACATCTTTTTGTAAAGGTACCATGGCTATCAGCTTGGATATGACTGATCTTTGAATGTTTATGCTTTGTGCCATTTTTTCCTATTTTCTCACTTGTGACATTTTTACCTGTGTCAATTTCGCACTGACCTTAATCCATAACGCCTTAGAAGAGCAGAGATTATCTTTAGATAAGTATTGCTTAACTTATTGATCTGTAATACTTATCAGAATCGAATTGAAATGATTAAAGATTTTCTTTCTGCAAATTTTCTATTCACACAAAAAATAAACAGGTATGACATTTCAGAAAAGATAAAAAGCAAATATTTTTCAGTTGTTTTGTTACAATAATGTTTTTGTCTTGTTTGTTTTTACTTTATTAATTTGTGTAAACTGTCAAGCTTTTAAATATGGATGTCCTTTATCTTTCGCGAGAACAAACAAGCAAACAAATATTATTTAATGTTTGTAAAATACTCAGTTTGTTTTGTGAAAGTTATATTTATTTTTCGGAACGCCTTTCACATCAATAAAAACTAAAAGTTAATATTTCCGATTTTGGTTTGAAAATGGAGATCATTTTTTATAAATATTCTTTTGAAAAAGTCGATATATATATATATATATATATATATATATATATATATATATATATATATATATATATATATATATACTTACATGAGAAACAAGATATTACTAAGTTTATATAAAAAATAAAAGTCAGTTAGCTATTTTTGGCGTTATTGTCATAAAGTTGACTTTAAAAAAATGTTACCTAATAATATACATAATTATAGTTGATGTGAAAATAATTCTACATACTGTAAGGGATTCTAATACATTTACTTGTTCTTAAAAGAAATATAGTATATTAAAAATTAATAGTGAAAATATTTTTCAAATTGTAGTTAAATAAAACGTATTCTAACCTGAACAACGCCCACCCACAAAAAATCTTTAAATATACAAATAGAAAAAATGCCGTAAGAATTTTTGCTGTTAACAATAAAAAAATTTTAAAATTCCAGACGACATGCATTTAACGGATGTCAGATTTCATTGAAGAATACATCCCTACCCACTACCAAAACGTATATATATATATAGTTTTAAGGTATGCTATATTTATGCGATAAAGTACTCAATATCATAGATAGACCGTATGTAAAAATAGATATAAAAGTGAACATAGAAGGCAACACGCAGAGGCAACAGGCTGTTTCATGCTAGATGCAATCGTCAGGCAGCCTGATGATTGTGTCTAGCAAGAAACAGCCTGTCGCCTCTGCATGTTGACTTGTATGTTCACTTTTATATCTATATCTATCTATCTTTCTATATATATATATATATATATATATATATATATATATATATATATATATATATATTTATATAAAATTAACTGAAAATAAAAATATTTTGCAATATATGTTTACTTAAATTTTGTTCATAATAAAATGAACATCTCACATATGTATGTATTTCTACACATATATACACATGACAATTTTTTGTGTCGATATATATATATATATATATATATATATATATATATATATATATACAAATATATATATATATGAATAAAATTCAGCAACATTATGATTATATAAATGAGTTTTTACATTGTACATGTGTGTGTGTGTTTGTATGTGTGTGTGTGTGTGTGTGCGCGCGCGCGCGTGTATCCAGGTAAGACGAGAACGAATAGAGTACAATTCCAACGTTCGTAACATTTAATTTAAAAGAGTGCTCAGTTCAAAGTAGAGCAATATTCTCTATGTTAGGATATTACACCGAAAACATATAAAAATCTCTACACAATTGCAGTCGTGTTTTGATACATAATATATATAAATTCAATTAAAATAAGCAAACTCTGTAAATATTCAAAGATATAGATTTTTCTAAACATTGGTTCAGTCCAAAATTAGCCGCCTTTATATGAATTATGAAATAATTGCTCTATGTCAATTGTAATGATTTTTTTTTCTTAATTTGACATTTACTACAGCCTTTGAAAATGAAATAGTATTAACTTGATTCTATAACATGTTAAAAGATAATGAAAAAGGTAATTCAAGGGTTCTGCAACCATGGCGAAGATGGCTGAACTTGACAAGAATTTAGTTGATGCGCAAAAACAAGATGATAGATAAACAACACTTTCCAAGCGTTTAAATGTTCCTAGCTCAACAATTCGTAGCATTAGCAAGAAGTACAGCGAGACTTATTGTGCTGAGAATAAATGAAATACTGGCAGAAAATGGTTAATTTCTGAAAGAATATCTCGAGGAATCTTCGTTTAGCAACAAAGGACATTGTCGATATTGTTAAGACATCAGTGTTGAATGTATCGCCTAAGACAAGTCACTAGATGCTTTCATCAAGCATCGACCTTGGCCTCAAAGGAAAATTCACGCTTAAGGATAAACACCTAAAATACAGATTAAATTATGCTAGAAGCCATCTAGAATGTGGCAGGTCATGTATGGAGGAAAGCTGTATGAAGCTCTCAAACCAAAAAAAAATAAATAAAATACCCTCCTTACAATTAAATACATTCTGCTCTGGGGATATTTTTTGCCTCTCTTTCAGAACTAGTGATAGTACAGGTTATCATGGGTAATGAGCAGATTTGGGCTATTCTTACAAATAATACAAAAGAAAGTACACGAAATTTGTCATTGGTGCGTCACTGGACATTCCAACCTGACAATGACTCGAAACACACTGCAGGAACTACTTAGATGACAGCAAAATTAAGGTATTGGCGTACCCCGAACTAAGTCCTGACCTAAACCCCATTGAAAATTTATGAGTATATTTGAAAAAAGAAAAATTCGAATTTGGAGGAACTAGAAGCTATTGTCAATGAAGAATGGAGCAAAATACCTGTCAGTGTGTTTAGTGATCTTGTAAGGAACTATAAAAAATATTAAAGGTAATAATCAAGAATAAAGGATTACAAAAATGATTACTGATGTCAAAATGTCGATAATTTTCTTCTATGTTGATCTTTTTTTGCGTTTTTTGCATTATTGTTGTGAACATCAAATCCATTATTTCATCATTTGTTAAAAAATGCACACGAAGTTTTCATGTAAGTTACAGCTTTATTTGTAATTATGGAAGCGGGTAAATGATTTTGTCCACAACTGTATATATCAAGGTATACTATATGGATAATGATAAACAATATCAGATATAAAGCGTATGTAAATATCACACAAACTTCAGGGCTAAATGTTGAGTTCAAGCATAAAACAGACGGTCGCAAGTAAAAAAAAAGAATGAAATAAACTTAACGTGGCTTGGCCTGACTGTGTAGACTTGAACCATTTCAACCTCATGACATAATTAACAGGCAATGTATTTCTTGTTTTAATTTTATAAATAATCTTTTTAAAATCTCTAATCACTTGTATGCCCTGTTTTTCAAAGAAAACATTTTTATATAAACTTCTTGTTTTCAAATATACAATTTAAATAATTTATTCCGTACAGGATGAGTTTTTTTGTTGTTTTTTTTTGGTTGTTTTTCTTTTTTTTTTTAGGTGAATGTAGCTTTTGAGGAAGGGCAAATTTATTTTAGCCCCCAAATCAAAGAAATTGTCAGCCTCAACTCGTCGACTGGAAGGTTGTGATGAGGAGAGTGACTGGGGTAGTTTTGAGGAAATATGATATCAGTCAGCAGTACTGATCATAAACATAGAATAAATTAAATTAAAAATTTGCAGACAGAAAGATATGTAAACACTAACGCATGGACATATATACAAACACACACGCTACCATCAGTGACTTGATAACCAATCAGTAAAACAATAAAAAATGAAAAAGGAGCAAAAAAACAGAAAAAGACTTTGTCCTCACTCTTTTTTCTAACATGTCTGGAAATTTTTTATAACAAATATTTGATTTTATAGAATTATTAAAATTAATATTAAAATAGCAAAACGCTTTTTTTTAAAAATTTCATGCACAGAGACTTTTAAAAATGATATATTTTAGTTAGAGTAAAGGAAGAATTTTTAGTATCTAAGTTATACCAATAATATATTTTTTTAAAGATTTTAACGAGCCTGACAAACATTGATGACATAGAGTCTCTACTGATAGATAGATACATACATACATACACGCACACAAACACACACACACACACACACACACATATATATATATATATATATATATTTAATAGGTTGGTGCAAAAATAATGTCGTTTTCTCACATATGTTACTATGTGAGAAAACGACATTATTTTTGCACCAACCTTATATATTAGGTTGGTGCAAAAATAATGACGTAATAATGTCATTTTGTGACGTATTTTTTACGCCAAAAAAATACATTATTACGTCATTATTTTGCACCAACCTAATATATATATATATTTATATATATATATATATATATATATATATATATATATATGTTTGTGTATATATTGATGTAAAAGGAAAGAATTGTTAGAGTGATGGTCCTAAGTTCTATAGCACTTTGGTCTTATTTTTAAAAAAACAATGCTCGATACAAAAGTAGAGCCTAAATTATAATCGTGGAATCATATTTTTTTAAAATAATTGTAAGTATACATGTGTGTGTGTGTGATTGCTGCTAAGGTTTTATTTGTTTTTTTCTTGTATTTATTTGTGGGTTTTACTGATATTTTATTTTGTGTGGATTCGCTGAATATCTTTCCCAGATGTAAGTATTTGTCTTCATCACAAATACAAACAGAAAAGAAATTAAACTTCGAAAACAGATAGATAGATAGATAGATAGATAGATAGATAGATAGATAGATAGATAGATAGATATAAATAGACTGAGATAGATAGATAGATAGATAGATAGATAGATAGATAGATAGATAGATAGATATTATTACTAAATTGTGAAAGAAAGAAAGAAAGAAAGAAAGAAAGAAAGAAAGAAAGAAGGACAACGAGATGAAAAAAAAACTTTCCCCAAAAGCCGAAGGTGATGATCGATCTTAAAGTGCGAAATCTGACGCGCCTCTTCTTTCTGTTCATTTTTACATATGTGTGCAATCGGGAAAGACATTCGCTGTACGTTTGCTTATCTATGTGTGTGAATCGTAAACGAGCCTCTCTATCTCTGCTGGTAAAGAAATTAAATACTCACGGCTTCGAATCCTTCACGCCTCTTCTTTTACACGGAAATTTTAACTACGTTATCTTCCATTAGATTATATATATATATATATATATATATATATTATATATATATATATATATATATATATATATATATATGTCAGATGCGTGCAAATGTTCCCAGTAAATTCTGTAAAGACTGAATACACAATCGAAAACCGGTTTTTTGTTACTTAAAAAAATGAAAAAGCCTTTGCTAACGCCCTAGATAGATAGATAGATAGAGAGAGAGAGATATGAACAGACTGAGATAGATATGAACAGACTGAAAGATATGAAAAGACTGAGATAGATAGATAGATAGATAGATAGATAATCAGAATGAAACTGACGTGAACAGACTTAATTCGATAGATAGGTTTATAAGCAAACTGCGATAGTTTTATATAGTAAACGAAATCAAGTCTGGCACAAGGTCACAACAGTTTTGCTAACCTTCCTATTTACGAA